>JAUZNK010013889.1:0-22736 GCA_035046665.1 Euphysa ruthae | reverse complement strand
TTTTAATGCCATGATAACTGATGTCGAGACTTTCAGTTTTCTTCAATTTGTATTTACTTACAAAAAGTATAGTTTTATATGATTCCATTGATTATATTATTCCATTGCCATGATGATAATTAGTATGCCAGACTTATCACTATAAACTCAAGATTCCAGAATAGATTTGCCTGATTGATTAACAGGCAGATATTTCCAATTGCAAAAACAGACCAAAGAAGGCAGTAAGGACATACGACCATCAAAAAGTGAGTTCGTAGTGCATGAGGTATGAAAACGGGCATCAGAAAGGTGTGTACATATGTCGCTTTTGTCCATCAAACCCAAGACTTTATTCAGATAAATGCTTTGAGCTATACTAAACTGTTTTGAACTATTTCAAGATTCAGTTTATCTAATTTTATTGCAAATATACTTTCACAACGTTTTTTCCCTTGTTTCCAGGATTATGTACAAAAAATTTCTTATTTTGCTAACTATTTGGCAATCAAATTTTGAGGAATTGTAATAGGTTTGTAAAAGTTGTTGTTTTAAAGACCTTTTCTATTAAAATCAAAATAGTAAATCTCAAGATGCTGTAAAAAGGAGACCATTATATTGCAAAATATTTAAAACAGATAGATTTATTACATGTAATGTGGAAGAGAACACACATAAACAAACATTGAAACAAAAAATTATTTTACTCTTTGCTTTCTAAAGAAAAGTACATTGTACGCAGCTATGTTCTGAGAATATCTTAAATATATTTGATGTGCGACAAAGCCATTACTTAACAAAACAACAGTTTTTGTGAAATCTAAAAATTGATTTCTTTCATAATATTGTTCTCGAGTATTGTTTGTGTGACGTCTTGTTGGAAGCATATAATAAAGAACTCATGTGAAATAGCATTTATCTCGAAAACTTTTTTATATTTTTGTTACATTACATCAAATTTAAAGACCAAAATTTCATGTTTTGTAAAATTTTTTGAAACAACTTTTTAGTGTGCAAATTAAAAATATATCAAGAGTATATCAGGTATATCAAGAGAGTATAAAATAAAAATATACATATTTTGATAATTTTAATCAAAAAGGCAGTTAAAACAACTTATCAGCATAAACTTTTTCTGTCCAGATCTTATGCGAGCAAATTTAATTTGATAAGTGTGTTTTTAATTTGAATTTAAACATAATTGACTTATTGTTCATTTCTTGCATTGAATTTGCAAACTGTACCCAATTAATTTAACATATGGGCTAAAAAATTGGACATGAAAAGTGGAATATAAATTGAAACAAATGTTTTAAGAAAAACTTCGGTGCTAAATTTCAAATAGGTATTTTTTGAAAAATTTTCTGAAAAACAGCTATAAATTCACTAATATTAATGCAAATTAAAAATGTCGCCAATAAGGTGTTTCACATTAATGATGAATGTTAAATATATTCCCATAGCGATTTCATTTTTAAAATATCTGGAAAAATTACCTTGTTTTTTGAATGAAGAATGAAGTATTAATTCCAATGTAATCTTATTTGCCTCAGTGCGCAGGAGAACTTGAAGTAGTTGTCAAATATTAACACTAGAATTCTGAGTGAATTACATCATATTGATGCATACAAAATTCGAGTCGACTTATGCAATACCCTTTATAAAATGTTTGTGAAGTGCCTCAAGCTAAAATATTCTGTCGTATAAATTATTCTCTCTCTTCTGGAAAAAATTCAAATTATGCAATTCTTTATTTCATGTTTGAGAAGTAAAGAAATACACTCTTAAACTGATTGTATAAATAATTCCATAAATATAAATCTTACATTAAAAATTTAAAAACAATAATAAATATCTAAGAAGTTATTTTACGAGCAAGATGCAAAAGAAAATTAATAAATCTGTAAGATCAGTTCTTATCTGATCAAAATAAGACAAAAATTAAAAGATTTTTATTCTGAAAACGAACGAGAAATGTAAGATTTGATAACTGAAAACATTTTTATATGGAAAAAATAATTAAAAAAAAAAAAAAAACTTCCTACATTAGTCCAACTTATCCACAACAAGATTATTTTAAATATAAAAACAAAAATAAAACCAGAATGAAGTTAAACTAACTATACCAGTTTTGTTAAAGTAGTTTTTGAACAAAAAACTAATATATTGAGTTTGGACGACTATTTAATTTTACCTCGCTTTTATTGTCTCCCACCCATAAATGTTTATTAGGAGAAATTTTTCTAAAAATGACTATTGTTAAAATCTAGTGATGATCTAAAATTTACCTAATCTGCAACGTTCATCAACAGCAATGACAATCTGTCTCCTATTGTTAAGTAAATCTGGTGACATATTGTTTTAAAAATATTAACTCAAAAGATTCTAGGTGTTCTTTCATAATTTATGGTTTTCTTATTTTACGAAAAGAGATTGAAATTGAATATACACGAAAATAAAGGGTGGCCAATTATAAGCTAATAAATATATAATTATTAAAGAGATAAAACGCATGTCATGAGTTATAAAATTTTATTGAGCGACGTTTCAGCCTGATGATAGGAGCAGCATGACTCCTGAAACGTCGCTCAATAAAATTTTATAACTCATAACATGCGTTTTATATCTTTTTAATTACCTCCAGTGATGTTAAAATGCGTAAAATTTAAAATATGGTTGAGTCACACGTATTTAAACAAAGTGCAGTTGAACTGTACAGACAGTTACCATTTTAGGTTGATCTAAATTGGGATTGTTTTCGAAAATCAAAATAGGAGAAAACAATTTTTTTCTACAAAGCAACTGGAAGAAGCTAGATTCAAAATATGATTCTGCGGTTTTGTTGCTTCTTTATTTTAGCCTGGCTCCAAACCACCCAGTCAACCGAAACACAAAATCTTATTTTGGCTGTAGCTATTAGACAGTATCGTATATAATTCCGACCTCCATTTCGGCTGTTTACTTTTGGTATAAATCAGGCTAGTATTTAAGCTAATATATCATTAGTACAATTAGTAGTACAAAAATACCAATTTTAAAACAATGACAACCGCCCCACGACGCCACATAAACTTGCGATTATCGCTAAGATAGTAAATGAAATTATCAATAACGATCATTTATATCAACTTTATATCTACTCGGTAACGTTAGATGAGGACAATGAGGCATCATTTGTCCCAAAATTACAGTTAACGGTAAATAATAATTCAAGTTATCAATAACGATCTCTTATATCAATATTATCTCGGTCATGTAAGATTGGGACAAAATACGCACAGTAATTAGATTGAGTGTTAGTAAATAAATAAATGAAAAATTCTCTGGTGTTACGCTGAGAATAATATATGCGCGAGAAGAACCGCTACTCTTCCGAGATGCTTAAATATTGTATTTAATTTGTGTTGTATATTTTTTTGACTCCGAGACACACACAATTTTTGAAACGAAATGAGGGTGAATCTTGGGCATGACACGATTATCCCTGGATCCACCCCTGTTATTTGTGTATTTTACGGACCATAACTTCTTAATGAATAACTGTAATTGCATAATTCCAAGTTTTGCTAAAAATTGTTGAAAAAAAATCAATAAGTTAGCGTTATCAAAAGCTCGTTCCACTCAGCTAAAAATTATCAAAAGTTTGTCAAGTAAACATCGAAAACATGCTCCACTAAATTCACAGTTTATAGTATAAATCTATTACTGTTGCAGCTCTCAATACTGTTAAAAGCATCTAAATTCTAATTTTTATTAAAAAAACTGTTTATAAATTCGTAGGTTTGAATTAAATTTTTTTTATTATTTTTATAAAACGACAATAAAATAAACTCATTACTACCATTCGCGCCAACATTTTGGTTTATTATTTATTCATTAAGGAATATTTATACAGGGTTGCCATTTTAATAAAAAAATATCAATAGGGCCCTGCAAAAAACTGTTAAAGATGAACTGTCAACGAAGGGCGTAAACGTTCTACCAATCGTAATCATCCTGATACCTTGTTGTAAAAATCATCTAGGAACAAGTTTAGGGCTAACAAAAGATATAAAGATTTGTCTAATTTAATTCTTAGATACTTATAACAGTCAGTCGTGTGGATTTTTTCGTTTTTGACGGTTTAAAATTGCTCATTGTTTGTTTGTGTGCGTTTTTAAATACCAAAGAGCATAGCTTCAGTTTTTCCTTTTTTTAAATTTATTGTTAATTCATGGGCTCGAAACCAATGAGACAAGGTCTCGAGATCTACTAGATTGTTTGGAATTACCATGAAATCTTTCTTGCTGACAAATAATACTGTATAGTCGGCATATTCTACAATATCTGAATGTTTCAAATACTTAACAAAGTCGTTACAGTAGACAGGAAACAACAATGGTCCAAGAATAGATCCTTGTGGAACTCCACAAAATAGTGGTTGATATTCGGATTAGTGGTTATTAAACCGGACAACTTGATGTCTGTTGAATAGGCAGTCGCTAAACCAACAAAGTTCTGTATCATGCACTTCGCAGTAAAAAAGCTTTTTTTAGTAACGGCGAACGGCTAATTGTGTCAAATTCTTTTCAACGGTCGACAAATACTGCTCCAACAAGCTTACCACTAATCACCATCTTAGTAAAGTAAGTTAGTAAGTATTTATTTTTCGATAACAATCGAAATTGACATGTTTTAAATGTACAAATTGATAATTTATAGATAAATTTAAATAAATATAATTACGATAAAATGACAAAAAAAAATTGTTATTGGACGGAGGCATTTAATAGTGTAAAGCTGAACAAAGGATTGACACCGTTAAAAGAATAAAGAAAATACAATAAGCATTTTTAAATAATTTAGAAAAAACTTGTTTATTGAAATATCCATTCCTAACCACCATCCACAAAAATACCGTTTCAAAAGTACAATTTACATTAGGAAAACTGTCAAAAACGATTTTGCAAATTTCATCAATAGCATCAATTGAGCTTATTCTATTGAACAATACTCTGATATTTAATTGGTTACTTGCCAAAACATTTTGTTTTAAAAGCAGGGACGTTTAGTTTACCACTTAATGCATTAAGTGTGGTATAGTTATGAAAGCTTCGACATTCAATAAAAAAATTAATATACCAGAAGGAAAATTTTTTTGTAAAAAATCAAAAACAAACATAACATTTAAAGCCTTAATTATATCAGAAAATATAGGTATTTTGAATTTAGAAAAAGCTAGAGAAGTATCAGGCCGATATTGTTGAAAATTTGTAATTCTAAGGGACGATCTTTGCATTGAGAGTGTTTTATTTAGATGAGAATTTTCACATTGACTCCAAATTTGACAGCAATAGTTTAAGTGAGAGGCAAAAAAAGAAGAGTAACACGTTCTAAGAGTTTTAATGTCAAATTTTCAATGGCATGCTGTTTGCTTTGTTTAGCTTTTTACTCAACTCTGTCATATGGCTTTTCCATGCGAAATATTCATCAATGACAACACCAAGACATCTTATACGCGAGGAAGGAAGGAAATGTTCATCAATGACAACACCAAGACATCTTATACGCGAGAAAGGAAGAAAATGTTCATCAATGACAACAACCAAGACATCTTATACGCGAGGAAGGAAGGAAATGTTTTCCGCTTAACTTCATTTTATAATTTTTTTCTAAAGGTTTTTTGGGACTTCTGTAAACAACATACTCAGTTTCTGTAGCATTTCAGGCGATAAGGTTAGCATTTAACCAAACAGTTAAACACCGAAGATCGAAATTTATTCTTTTACACAACACCTTGGCAGATTTACTAATGCACAATAAGTTGCTGTCATCTACAAAGTGATGAAAAATACAGAACTTAATTGAGTTACAAAAGTCATTTTTGTAAATCAAGAACAACAGAGGACCTAGAACAGAACCTTGAGCAACGCCACAAGCAATCGTTTTTTGAGAAGAGTTAATGCCATTAATGCAAACAAATTGTTTCCTGTCTGATAAATACGAAGAAAACCACTTATTTGCAACACCTCCGTAATGATCTAGTTTTTTTAAAAAAATTTTGCGATTCACCGTGTCAAAAGCTTTTGTGAGGTCGATAAATACTCCACAAACAGATCGACCATTATCAAGAGCTAGAAGAATCTTTTCAGTTATACTGATAAGAGCACGTGACGTGGAATGTTTTGCTGGAAAAAAAAAAAGTAATTCATTGAGGCAGTTAAATGTATTTAAGAAACGAGAGTACATTTTTTCTATGATTTTGCTTATGTTAGAAAGCAATGATATTGGCCCATAATTATTGCAGTGATTGAATACAGAGAAATTTTTGAATGTCTTCATTTCATCTGTTTTTTGTATTTGGTTGACAACATCTATACCATCAAATATAAAAACTTTTTGGTTTAAAGTATAACTTTTTCATAATCTTATTTTTCTGATTTAAATAAGGTATGGCCGGCACCTAAGGCACGGAATGGTATATCACTCTTGTTGACTGAGAAGTTTTCATATTTTAAACACTTCCGTGAATTAGGATCAGAATTTTAAAGATTATACATTTCAGACAAATAAATTTATGTAAGTCTTGCACAGTATATTTGATCATGGGCAAAGAAATACTTTTTGAATACGTTAAGTGACGCAAGATGAAGCTTTCATAATCCTTGGCGTGTATCTATTATAAATACTAATGATAGTCTGAAGTAGTTCCATAAGTTCCTAAGAAATCAAGGTTTACTTTCTAAAGATCTGTCAAATATGTCCAAAATAGTAAAAATGTTCATACCATTTAAAGATTATAGCAGTCTTTTATGCTATGTTGTGCTTTCAAGTAAATTATGTTTTGTAAATGTGTCAGCTGTTGCTTGTTTCTATTTTCAACATAGCATTACCGTTTAAAAAATTGTCAACACAAGATGAGAATAAGGCCAGATACAAAGTTTAAAATACCTCAAAACTTCGTTTGTAATGCTTACTTTCCTTTATTTGTCTTATTGTAGTTGGACCATTTATATCTGCTTCAACAATTGATTCTTTAAGGCCACTCCCCTCTATAAATTACCGATAACTTTAAGAATTGCAAAAACAACATTCGGCTCACCCATACAAATTACATAATTGTCATGGATATCACTGCTTGCTTGCAGTTGGATACATGTAGTATAGAACTGCATGTCTAATGACACAATAGTTTTGTGATTTGCTGTAGTTGATACGCTTATACACTTGAAAATTTTTAGAACGGTCTATAAATTCTACCAGTCTGTTGGGCTTCCGTGTATGTGTTATTGGAGTAGTTGTATAACTAACTTGGTAAAGGCATTGATTCTGTCATTAATGAGTTTGTTGCTGCTCAGGCAGGTGCTTGACTTTGGTTTGGATATTTTTTGCTAATGATCAGCTGATGTTTTTTGTAAACATTAAGGTTTTCTAATGATACGACGTTTGTAATTTCATAAAACATTTCGACTTTACCTCGTTCTATATTTAAGAGAACTGCAAATTATAACTGATAAACTTCCATAGCAGTATCGTGAAGTTTTTTTTTTCCATTAGGAGAATCAACCTAGATATATTGGTGTTATCAATAGTGAAATAAAATTGGAGTTTATGTGAGCAGAATGGGGAATATATATATACCTTCATTTCTATGAATCTAAAGTAGTTTTACTTTAGATATTATGGATTCTTTAATAGAACATACTTTTTATAGGAAATCGACAGACTCAAGTTGATAATATATCAAGTATTGTATTACTTCGTGCCTGATGATATATATAAAGTATGAGACCAACTGACAGTGGTGTCTCTGGTGTGCAGTATATTGGTCTCGTTAAATCACTACTTGACTTATATTTCACTTATCTTCTAGTTTTTAAATTCTACATTATTTGTGCTATAATGAAAATTTCTTTATTCACACTGTTATCCCTCTCCTCACAGAAAGCTTATCCAATCAAAATCCGTCGGATTAAAGTTGATTCCTTCTGAAAAAGTTTAGCCGCTATAAATATAAGATTTGTAACGTTATTAGTATTAGCTATTGCTTCATGTAGGACTTGTTCGGTTGTTTCTGTACTACATATGCATTCAGACTCGTTGTTTCAGCAGAAATTTTTTGAGCACAGAAATCATAATAAATCCAAATTTGTTTTGTTTTCATATAAGATTCCGTAAAAGGTTATAATGTCATAAATAGCAGTTTACACAAAACTATGTGAATGGCGCACAGGCTTGTTCCCAGAATTCACTTTTGGCATAAGCCTGTGCGTCGTATACAGAATTAATTTTTGGTTGAACTACAAATATTTTATATTATATTTGTTTCTAGCAGAAATATTGACTTTACTTCGTGGGGAACGCAATAAACAGTAAAAACGTAAATTTTCGTGGTTGTATTATCAGAATTTACGTTGAAATTTGGTGAAAACAAAATAAATTCGGATTTTTTATTATTTCTGGACTCAAAAAAATTCTGCCGAAATCTTTTCAAAGTGTATTGACAAAAACACAAAACTGATGATTTTCGTGTAAATAAACATCAATTCCCTAACTGCCTGCGCAACAAGTTGAGGAGAGAGCCAATAGTAAACGGAAACTTTTAGAAAAGAATTTTGAATTGCAGATGGAGAAATTGAAATAAGAAGCTTGAGAAGTACAAAACAAAGCTGATTTAGCCTCATTCGAAAGGGTGTGCGATAAGAATTTCATTAATCAGTCGCTAAAGTTCTCCGCGCAATCACGCACCCACGTTACTCGAAAATCTATTTCTATTCAAAGAGAAAAACAAAGCATAATTTTGATAATAAATCTGAAGAAGTTTTTATGGAAACAAATCTTATTTGTGCCCTCTTTTGAAAAATTCAAAACCGATAAATCCAAAATCATTTTTACCTAAAAAATCTAGTAAGCCACACTTCAATTGACAATATTATTGAGTAGTTAATCGAATTTCAAGAAACAAAATTCAAAGAGATTGAGTTCAAAATTGACGCTAAATGTGCGCTACAACTAGAATTTGAATCATGTCATTTGCCGCCCAAGCCATTAGTACGTTTTCATGGCAGCCCAGGTAAATTGCCGGAGTTTATAGAAAGTTTTTACACAAGAGTACATTCAAAACAAACCTTTAACGAAAATATTAGAATGACGCTACAACTTTCTACGATAGACCATAAAGCTAAAAAATCAGTCCAAGCCTTCGGATGCTGGGTATGTTTTATGCTACAACGATGAAAACCCTCAAAAGGGATTTTAGAAACCTGTTAGATATAGCACACTATCGTCTAAGAACAGTTTTTCGAAAGCCATCAATAAAAACCAACGTTCATGTAGCATTATGTCAATATCATCAAGAAGTAAAACTAAACAATTCTATCCGCTCCTCAAGCAAAAATCTGACAAAAGCTATTCTGCTTTACCACTTCATTTGCGGCACGGTATTTTTAACTTCATAAAAGATAGCAACTTGGGCGTAAATATTATTGTTTTCAAGAAATGGCTCAAAGATCATCCCAAAACATGTTTCTCCCCTTCAGCTGAAATTTTAAGTAAAGAAGACCCAGTCCATCCACCAACAGCAAGGCATCACAACAAAGTTACTTCAAATACACTTTCTTCACGAGATACGGCGAACAATAAACCAGAAATGAGTAAAAATAACTGACTGTAAAGTACCTTTTGAATGCTTTCAATTGTAAATGACCGCATCGAGTGAAAAAATGCAAAGAACTTTTTGAGACAAAAACTGTTCACCAAAGAAGAGAATTAGTAAAGCTGCTTCTCTAATATGCACACTGTTGAGACCTGTAAATCAAAGTACAAATGTTTCTAGGAAGGTTGCAATAAGGCACATTACACAATACTTCACAAAGATAATGAAGCAAAGAACAAAATAATAGTCAGTACCAGCAAACTATTTTCAAAGATGCAAGAAAATCATCCAGTAAAAGACATACTTCTTCATGTAATTCCAGTGATGCTCATTAACATTGGAAGATCATTCAGGACACTTACACTTTTGGACAACGGCTCCGACTCGACGCTGATATCTGATGAATTAGTTAAAGAACTTGATCTTAAAGGTACTCCAGAATGCATAATATTTACTAACATTTTACCAGTAATGAACAAATCAAATTTTCAGCTCATTGATTTCTTTGTCTCTTCGGATTTCCATCCTATACAACTAAAAATATCAAATGCGTGGGTGGTAAAAAATCTTAAGCTTGCAAGCAATTCAAACAGCTTGCATGGTACTAAGAGAAGTTTTAAACACTTGTCAGGCGTTCCGTTTGAAAGTCACGATCAATCTCAAATATCGGTACTCATAGGCGCTAATTATCCTGAATTTCAATTGTATACTGATGTCAGTAAAGATAAAGAGAAAGATCCAGTCGCTTTGGAAACCGAACTTAGATGGCTCTTTTGGAGGTCATAAAAGTTCCAATAATCTTATCATCAAACCAAATTACTATCGATTTAAAGCTGGAGGACTCCGTAAAAGATTTTTGGCAAATCGAAACGAAAGAACAGCGATAACAGACATGTCAAATACGTTACCAGTCGAATAGAGACGCGCTATAGACATCTTAGAAACTACGAAAAATCAATGAGCATAAGATGATCATTCAGGAAATTTGGAAACATAAGTTAAACTGGGACGAAGAGATTCCTGATGAGCTCATTAGCACATGGAAAAAGTGGAAGAAAAGCCTCCAAAACTTAGACCAAATTGAAGTTTCGAGATAGTAAAATGTAACTACCTCAGCCGATACAGTCGAACTTCATGTTTTCGGATGCTTCAAATTACGTCTACGTAGCAGTTACTTACATGAAAGTAATCGGACCGAACTAACCACCGAAATGTAGTAGCTGTATTATCGGTAAATCGAGACTGACGCCAATCAACAGTAAAAAACTTACAATATCACGCCTTGAACTCCAAGAAGCCGTTTTATTATCGAAACTATCTCCAAAAGTCCACAAAGAGTTAAAAATAAACATCGAAAGTGTGCTTTTCTAGACCGTTTCGACACATAGAATGCTGAAATACTTACACAACGGAAAAACGAACAAAAAACGAAAAACTTGTAATGCATCCGGCCAACGAGATAAGAAACGCTACTAACATAACATGATGGAAATACCTCCCGAGTAAGCTGGATGTAGCAAATAACAGATAAAGGAAAATCTTCTTTTTGACATTTACAAAAGATCACAGGTGGTTTACCTCACCAAAATTCTTATACGAGGAAGCGTTAGAAATCTTCCAGTACACCGACCAAAACGACAAAACTGATCAAATCATTAAAGGTACGCCAAGCACAACCATTGCATCGTCCAGCATAATCTTCTTTCATTCTAAATTCAAAACGCAAGCACCTAATTAAACCTGGGAGTGCTACTCTTCATGGATGAAGTTAGTCAGACACATCGTGTGAATTATAAAACTCGAGAGAATCTGGACCAACTGGAAACGAGAAAGTAAAGATGAAGATTCGTTGAAGTACCTAACAGCAGGAGGAGATTTACATACAAGTGAAAAAGTAATCTTAAAGTAGTGTCTAAGCGATTCATATGCAGATGAATTAAATTCTTTAGAAAATACTTCGCAATTAAAGGAACCATCGTCAATGTTAATTTTGTCATCGTAAGTTGATACAGAAGAAATAACCACTTTGAGGACATATGAAATCTACAAAGTTATTTATTTCTTGTTCGAACCAAATTATTCTGCGCAAACCGCATCAAGTTTCAAGTTCTTTTTTTTCTTCGTTTCTTGCATTTCATCTTCATGAAGGCAGCTTTCATACCGGTCGCAAACAAACTTAATTTGCAATTATAAAGAGGCATTGGATTCCAGCATGTCGTGGAATAATTTGGAAAGTCATAAGCACGTGTGCATTCAGCAAACGCCGATCTGCTACTTAACAGTTTCCGATTATATCCGATATTCCCCGGGTCAATTAGATAATGCAGAAAAATCGTTCACTACAACAGGAGTCGACTACATCAGTGCGATTGTTGTCAAGCTGAATAGAGGAACTAGAGCTAACAACGCTACTTCGAAACATTTAGGGGCGCTATTTACCAGCTTCACGACTCGAGCTGTACACTTAGAACTTGCAGAAGATTTTTCAACGGATTCGTTCATTTTAACACTAAGGAGATTTATAGCACTTTGAGGCTCTTTCAAACTTATTCGATCCGAAAACGGCACTAACTTCATCCTTTCAGAACGGGGGTTACGAGAAAGCATCATAAAAATCAAACGTGTCGAAGTCAAAAAGTTCCTTTTGAAAAAACACATCGAGTGGACAAACGAAGATGGACAAACGGGTATCTGTCAACACTAGTCGACCGAAAGAAATGGCAGATAAACCGACTAAATTTTCAACCAGGTTTCCTTTTACTGCTACCCGCCAATGGTATACAAAGATCGTTCTAGCCACTAGCACTCGTTCTTAAAGTTTATCCTGACAAAGATGACGTCATTCTATTGGTGAAAGAGAAAACTCCTAATAACGAACTGATACGATCGAGCAGGAATATAGTCTACTCGAAGCTACCTCGTGTTAGCTCCGAAATCTCCTTGGTGAAATCTTGTTTTGTCACAACAAAATCTTTTATTTATATATCATGTGGAGTTGTATTTTATAGTTATTCGACATTATCTAGACTTTGCGTTGAGGAAGAGATATAATCAGACGCATATATTTTTATATAGGTGTAAAAGGGACGTTTTAGAGCTCTAAAGGATATTATTTCATGAAATTCAATTTAAAGTTTAAAAGCATTCGCTTACCGTTCGTACCATCAGTGTTTGATTATATTCTTCCGCAGCATTCAAACCAGTGAGTTATTAAATATATTTTTAGATACTGTCTAGCTTCTGGTTATTACTGTTTGATCTATTAATAGTATATTTTAGGGTATTTACAACGCATTTTTTTTTTTTTGTCTGTTTCAGTTTTAAACCGCAACTGCCTCGACCCACATTCAAATTACATTCACCCAATTTCAACCTTTACTCTGATAATACAACCGCGAAAATTTGAATATTTATTATTTGTTGCGTTTACCACGAAATAAAGTCAGTATTTTTCCTGGAAACAAACCGAAATAGTATATATAATATTTGTAGTCCAATTAAAAGTTAATCCTCGGAATGACACTGTGCGTTGTTCACAAAGTTTTGCGTAAATTACTTTTTATGAAACGTTCCAAAGCAATTTTGGATTCAACTGCTTTAGTGTTTTATACACCTCGACCATTAATAACTGAAGGTGTCTATTATGAATTCTAAAACTATTTTCCATCGCCAAAAGTTCCGAAAGGCTGAGTATGCAGTCATTATAAACAGTTCTGTTCACGTTTATGTCCCTGTTCAATACCAAATAGACCAGATTTTTTGCAAAAACATCCATATTAATAAAAAATAGACAAAATAAGGCAAAACATCGGCATTTAAAGTTACTTTAGCTTGACATGTACTCAAAGCATGTCTGATTCTCAATAAAACGCTGGCCTTATTATTTACTCTATCCCAAACTCTCTTAACATGACTAACAAATTTAAAAGGCGATCAATAATAACGCCTTCTGGTTTGTAAAATCGAAAAGTGTCACGTGATAAGTTAAAAAAATTACCTGTTTACATACTAAATGAATTTTTCTTATTTTGACCAAGTGCCAATGCTTTGCTATATGTATAAGACAAAGTTTTACCTATTTACTACATTTAGCTAAATTCTATTCTGGTCTATAAAGTACACATAAGGCAATAATAAAATTAAAAATATATTTTTATCCAATAAGGGGTTTAGAGCTACAGCTAAAGGCTGATATATCAACGAAGGATTGACTCCTTTAATGGAGGTCTTTTTTGAAAATATTTTTATTTTGTTCATTTTCTGATTTTTTCGTTCACGTAAAGCTTAAAGGTTTACTTTGTGTATACTATGATATTTACGTTTATATTTAGGCTCTTAATAGTAGTAAAATGGTTAATTCAAATTGCAATAAGAAATCATTTGAAATTGAAATTTTTTTGTCTGATAAATGTGGCTTGTCATTACGGTTAGAGTTTATATGTACAAACAAAAACTTGCGATTGGAGTACTTTGTTTGATACTAGTAAAGTCAGATTTTCCCGGATTAGGTCCAGAAACTACATCGTTCGAACTAAATAATCGCGCTGTAATAGCAATAAGAGAGAGACAGGGAAGGGTCATACACCATTAACAACACTATGCGGATGCATGAACATGCCCCCTCCAATAAATTTAAAAGCTTTTTAATGATACGCAAAAAAAGACGACTAGCATGTACAAAGAACTCGCCAATATTTCTATGCAAAATATGGCTGATGAATTTCAAACAGGTGAAAATGATGAAACACTCGATGAAGATAAATTAACTGACATAACTGTCTCTTGTGATGAAACATGACAAAGGAGAGGATATGCCTCCTTAAACTGTATTACGAACACAACAAACGATTCAGTAAAATGCGTCGTTATGTACAATACATTGCGGACGAGAAATCAGAGTCCCACGTTGAAGTTGTCAAAAACGACCTTTACCATTGCAAAATCGTCGAAAAACTAGAGTGTGTCGAGCATATTCAGAAACGCGTTGGGTGTTGAGTACAAAAACTGAAAGCAAATCATAAATCACGGTTAGGTGATGACAAATCTCACGGCGGAAAGGGTAGACTTACTGAAAAAGTAATTAATAATACTGTACTAATTGTACCTATTTTCCTGTTAAAAACACAGGTTGAAGAAGATGAGAGTGGTGTACTGTAATGCAAATAACATGCTCAACACTAGTTAAATATACGAAATAGTTTAGGGAACAGTTTTTGCTAGTTTATGATACTAAATAATTATATATTACGGAAAAAACGCACTTCTTTTAATTTTAACAATATTTAATTTTTCGGTTTCCACCCAATTTTACTAGCAATAATCCAAATTTTCAATCTAACTTAACCATATCATCGAGCCTACTTTTATTTAACCTCAATCTCGATACTAATCCTACGCACTCTTAACCCTGTTACATAATTGTTTCGTTAACCATATTAATACATGTTAACCATATTTATATTATTTCAGTTTGTTTAAATCCTCCAGTTACGTTAATACGACCCATGGATACCTTTTCTCTTGCTACAGAAAGTTTACTGGCTTGTCAAAACATTAGATGGCCAAATTAAAGAGCAAAAATCGTAAAACTCCTGAATAAGAAGAAGAAGCAAAAGATTAACACGATCTGTGGTGCTGCTGTCACAGTAAACAAACAGGTGCAAGTGGTAATTTTGAGAGTTTGTTTATTTTGCAACCGAAGATGAAAACGAAATTCATGCAGAAACAAAAGATTTTGAAGAGAACATAAGGAAGTATATTAAGTGGATGGATGACACGCTACCGCAGAGAAGTTTAAACAGCGTAGAATTTATTAATATAATCTTAAGAAAGAAATTGATTTTTGCCAACCAGCAAGTTATGTTTCTAGGAAAGGAAACTAAATGAAATTTTAAATTCAATATAGTCCAGTTAATCTATGGTTTGACCCAAACAAAATTGCAGCAGAAGCTTTTGTGTTATTTTCCACAAGATTATAACATTCTTTTACTGATATTGACAGATTGTACCTGGGTATTTTTAAGAAATTTTGGAGGTATTTTAAAATATCTTTTAAGGTTTTTTTTTCGCAAAAAGCACACCAAGGAAAATTTTTAGTAAATTAAGTTACATTTAAATTGTTATAAATGGCACTATGTCAACCAATCAAATCCATCTTTTTTTCCCACGCGTTTAATTCAAAATGAATTTTTAGTCGCTATTCTACGATACGTGATTTTCAAGCAAGGATTATACTTATTTATCGTTATGGTAAAATCGATTTCTAAGGTGTGTTCAGGATAAAAATTCTTTCAAAACGAACGTATTTTCCCATTTATATCTGTAACAGCTCTGGTTGTCCCAAGTATTATTTTTTTATAAGAAAATTTACTAAAGATATTAAGGTGGCTCATATTTGGTTTGTTCAGTTGTATATGAAGGTAAGAAACGAAAAAGAACAGAATATAGACAGGTTTCTGACCCTGCATTTGCTTTTGTTACCAATGATAGTTAACCTAATGATGGCTTAAGTGATTCTTATAAAAATATGGTTGTAGATGACGATGTTTTAGGTTATGATGATTTGATTGCAAATTTATTACTAGAACTAAGGGGAAAATATAATTTTAAAACTGAAGCAGCATGTTTTATAAGTGTAAACTGCCAAACAATAATTGAACTTGACAGGATAACACATTCTAAGTCTATCCGAAAATCGTGGTCTGATATTCATACCCTCATTTTTATTAGGTTATGCAACCCGTGCATATCTAAAATATGACAAGAATTATCCTTATTTGTTTCAGAGATAAATGCAAATAGCTGAAAAACTTATGGGTTGGTCTCCTTACACAGGATTTTGACCGCTTGATATATACTAGGGGGTTGTCCCACTTGTTCGATAATTCACTTGATCGACAGCCCAGTTGTCCAAATTTTTTCGGACATCTTTTGAAACAGTAATAACCCATTTGATCGACAACCCAGTGTTCCGACAAACCACTTGTTCGACTTTTAATTTTTTTTACCTAGTTCACCGACATCAACATCCAGTTGTCCGAAAACGATGTCCAGTTGCCCGATATTGATGCCAAGTTGTCCAACATTGATGCCTGTCTTAGATTCCATACCGGCTAATTTTTTCTATTGTTTTTTGCTGGCAAAAATTAAACTTATACTAATTTCATTAATGGTATTTTCGGTTTTTTTTTATGTTTGAAACGCTGGTGTAGCACAAACTGGCATTTCCCTATGTGTTATCAAAATATTCATCTTTAAAATTTTTATAATATTTTAATAATATTTAATAATAATATTTTATTTTAATTTAAAATGTTTTATTTTTAATAAGGTGTTACAAACTGACCAGTTCGTACATATGTGCTCTATTTTTTGAAATTTATTCCCCAAATACCATTCTTAGGCTTTTTTGGTCCAAAAACCCAAACAGTTGTCCGACGTTAATGTTCAGTTGTCCGAAAATATTTTGTGGAAAATGAACATTTATTTGACATCTCAATTCCTTGGAATAAATTTCTATATTTCAAGGAAGGCAGTGGAAGAGGTCTTGAGATGCCGAGCAAGTGACATACCTTCGGGGTTCTCGTCTCGTCTTAGCAACGTCAAGAAACCGGTGAAAAATTTCGAGATAGTGAAAGTTTGAGAAAATGGTGTTCGGTATTAAAAAGGCTGGTTCTTGGGAGTAAAGTAATATTTAACGTATGGAAAGAATGAGTGCAATGTAAGATTTCTATTCCGAGCTCTAAAATATTTAGCCTTTATGTCTAGTTCCTCCTAAGCATTAAGAATAAACACAGAATCTAATTCTACCCCGGGCGCCAAAAATTTTGAAAATGGAAAAAAATTACATTTCTGAAGATACATTACATTACATCTCTGTCACATTAACCATTTTATCAAAAATTGATCGTCAGAGTTTAGTTACCGACAATGCGAACAACGCAATTTTTTTCCAAAAAATTCGCCTTATTTCTAATTAAGGTAAAATTTTTAAATTGTCGGACGGAATTTTGCTCCTGAGTAAGAAGGGGGGTTGCTTCTTTCCCTTGTTGGGTGGTTTTGGAAAGTTTACACCACTACTGATCAATTTAGATTAGGGGAAATATTAAACAGCCTATAGAGGCGCTGGTAACAATGCAGTTACCAAATACATTGTCTTTCTTTTCCGTCTGACAAAAACTGGTAAGGTATAAAGTTTTTTATTGATCGTGGAAAGATATTGAGAGTTTCAAAGACATGAGAAAAATTTTTTTAAGGTACCTTATAGGCCTTATTACTTTTATATTCTGTATTTTTCATTTTTTCCGACGAAAAATTTGCGAAAAAACAGTATAGTAAAATAAACGTGGTAATCTCTAGAAAAAAGCTTCAAAAAGTTGAAATACAAGTATAAAATATTTCCTCTTGATACAGCTTTCAGTATCACCTGAACACCCTAGAAAAGATTTAAATGGCAAAAAAATAGCTTGGTTGATAGATGTGGCTAGGAGTGACATAACATACACTAATCCCGATCGTTCTGATAAAGAGATGGCCAGTAATTTCTATATTTCTGATTGAGTATCAAGACGAAATTTGTTGAAAAATATTTTAACATTCTCAAGATAAAATAAATCTTCGTTAAAGTGAAAGTTAGCTCGGTGAGTTAAGGTTGATGATGTCATCTAGTTAGGACAAAAAACCAAAAATGTTAATATGACCTCAAAGATTAATAATGAATTATATTGTGAGCGATTTTAGAAGAAATCTAATAATTGCTTTGCTTTTTGTGCAATACTCTGTTTTTTTCATCCCGCAAACTTTCACTTTAATTTTCTGAAAAACTTTATTGTATCTTTGGAATGAAATTTGAAAACCTCATACAAACTCATACGGTTAACGTTAACAACATAATATAATAAATGCACCTTTATAAGGCGATAAAGGTAAAAAAACATACTTCTAACCCTATCATGTTCTAGTATAACATAATTCCTAAGTGACACTATTTAACGTGAGTGTTTACGATCAACGACGTTAGGGTGAAAAACTCGTTCAAAGGTGCCGCCAGCTAGATAATTTTGGATACTGCATCGTAAATCTATCTTTCTAATCATTTCTTTCAGTAAAGCGTTCTAAAATAAATATGGTTTGCGCATGATACCTCAAAGTGTGAAGTTTTAGCGAAACTTTTTAATGGTTTAAAAATACCTTCTTTGTTAAAACACGCTTTAAAAAAACGGTGTAGTGACATTAAATAATTTTTAATATTCTCAACTTGAAATAGAAGAGATAAACTTTTTCGAATTTTTTTTTCTTATATTATAAGAAATAGAATTTTAAATTAAAAATTAAATTAAATTAAATTAAATTAAAAACAACCTGCGTTGTTTGTAATTTAAAAATTTGTATAATAAATATTGTGCCGTCACCATATTTTTATATATAAGCAACTGATCGGCTGCCGGGACTTTTCATTGTTATTATTAAAAGTATAAGTAAACAGGTAGCACAATTACGAAAATAATAAATGGTGTAAACTGTTTTTTTTTTCATCCGAAGATTCAATTTTTTTCACTTGTGACTAGGATAAAACAAAAATGTCTTCAAACTTCGAAAAATTTAAAGAATTTGACTAGAACGATGAAGATTGGATTAGCTATATTGAGAGAAAGGATTTTTTTCTACATAGTAAATAATATTTAGAAAAAAAAAAAGAAAAAAGCAATATTATTAAGTGGCTGTGGAGCAAAGGCGTATAAGCTATTTAGGAGTTTGATAGCAGCAAGAAAACCAGCGGAAACAGACTTCGTCACTCTAGTTGGGTTATTGAAAACCAAAACCCAAAGCCAGACCCATACCAGAAATTTTTTAAGTTAAATAGCTGAGACCAACAAACTGTCGCTGTGCATAGCGGGATTCAAAAGAATGACAGGGTTTTGCAGATACAGAAGCATGTTAGAACATGTCCTAAGAGACCGGTTAGTATGCGGAATAAACCACAAACAGATACAAAAGTGATTCCTCGGGGAAGGCGCTGAACTCACGTTAGAGAAAGCATTGAAAATTTCAAACTCATTGGAATCAGCGGAAAAGATGTCAAGCGACATACAAGCAGCACAAGAACAATGCTCGACTGAAAAATCTGCCAGCCCAGTACATTATACGAGAAGATCAAGAAAACCCGTCGGTAATTATTCTGCATTGAGCAATAACTCTAGCAAAAATAAGGATTTTTTTAGATGTGGTGAATAGTGTTTTTACATGAAAAAATGTGTCATTTTTGTAATGTAAAAGGACATACATCTCGTAAATGTCGTAAAACAATGAATGAAGAACGAGCAGGTAGAGAGAGGAATAAAGCAGTAAGCAAAATTCAGACGGCACAAAATAAAAACTCTGCAGCGAAGATGATTCCGATGATGCAGAGATTTACCATATGTACAAACTAAACATCAAAGAAAAAATTCATTCAATCATCACGCAATTTGAGGCAAATATTTCTAAAATAGATATGGAGTTACTCACCTATGATGTTTCATGAAGTAGACTATCTTTTTTAGTGCTAGTCCTTCAAACACCGAATTAGATGACGACGAACCTATTGATTATGTTGACTTTGAAGAAAAAGTCATAATTTCGTCAATTGAAGAAGACTCCCTCTTTGATAGTTGTGAGAATTAGTTGTTAACAAGAGATGGGGGAGAAAAAACCTCGGAATGCACGTCAGATTCGGTTATCCCTGCAAAGGATCATCCACAGAAAAGAGGATTTATTTGTAAAAGATCTTTTTAAAAGGTCTGAGCTAAACCTATACCTAATTTATTGCGAAAATGAAAAATATTTTCCTGGTACACTAAAAACATACCTGGGAAATATAGTGCATTTTTATAGGTATTCATTCATTCATTTATTTATTTAACGTTGGTAACGCTTACATAGTTGTATATGAATATAATTATATATTAATATTATAGACCAACAAATTTTTTTTTCATACGTAAATTATAAAATAATTAACAATAAAACACAAAGAACTAATTAACGGCATATTGGACATGTACATGATTTGCAGATCCATGTCTTAAGGTCTTAGGTATGGTTCAGATTTGTTGGTTGTTGCTTTGTATTTAAATTCTATTTGTTATGTGAACCTTTGAAGTAGCAGAGATGTAATGCTGGTAAAAAAAATTTTTATATTATGTGATATAATCCTCCCAGCTGGTAATCCTCAATAATTTATTAGCAAACAAAAGTGATAAAATTTCAGAAGTAGTAGATGTGAACTTATATTTTACATCTAAAAAGTATTTTCAATGACTGTATATCAGTTTTTTTTTTAAATTTGTGTAAAGTTAGCATTATTATAAAGTGAGAAAATTTCCAATTTCAATTCTTTAAAAAAGAAAAAGTGGTGCAGGACCCAAATATGCCCGAATATGGTCATTTTATGACTAATAACATTGTTCGTTTTTTTTTTCTGTTCAATAACATCTGTTAAATATATTTTTTTTATTTCGCATGAAGTTAGGAGACAGTAAAAGTTACCAGTCGGTATCTTTCATAATTTTTATTTGATTAGGTTTTATTACTAATATGTTAAATTTGTTGTTATTACTTCTCATCCTCTTCTCCAAGAGATTAGAATAAACCAAATAGAAACAACAAAATTATTCATATTTACCTGGACAAGAAGCTATTCATTCACAACTTTTACAAGGAAGAAAATATGAAAACGATGCTGAAAATTTGGTAAAAGCAGTGACACCAGAAGAATACAAGCTCTATGATTTGTCATTATTTATAGAGAAGCAAAAAAATCAAATGAAGACAAATTACTGCTAAGATCTGCCCATCATCAGATCATTTTATTGCATTTCCCGGTATGATATTATTGGGGAGGGGCTTACCAAGTAACGCCTCTAGACCTAGAACATTTGGTAATATGACACTCCGAGAATTTGACAAAGCTCTCTTCTCCTCTGATTGTGGAACAACTATTATGGTAAAGGATCATAAGACATCTAAGAAGTATGGTCCTACTGCTATCTATATAAGGAAGAAGTTATATCCTTATTTAAAACTGTTCATATCAGGTATACGAAACAAGGTTAAGAATACGCCTCAGACTGATGAATCACCATAATCACACTAATTCAGTACCATGTGGAAAAAGACAGGTGTTAGTCATGGACGCAGAATATGTCCTACAGTTGTTCGTAAGGGCACTGTCACTGAGTCAAGAGGATCTGGTGATAGCGCTATTGCCCAGCCCCTAGCTGATCATACGAGTCACTCAAAGAATACTGCTGATAGGGATTATGCCATAAAGTAAGTTTTCAATTTTATTTTTCTATTCTTTTTTAAAGATTTATGTAATATATACTACTACTAATTTTTACTTCTAATATATAGCATATTACCAAATTTCGTTTAGCCCATGCTATCATTGAAAATAGACTGTATAAGAAGAAGAAGAAGAAGAAGTTATGGGCGTAGGTAAGAGTTGGAATTTTAAATTAGTTTTTTTAATTTCTTAGGTATATATTTTAAATATACTTATATATTTTTTTCTCTAGTTTTTTCTCTAGTACTTCTCTTTTTCATAGAAGAGAGCTCAAAAGCCCATTTATACTAGGGTAGAGCCTTATAATTGATATTAGACAATGAAAAGTTGTATACTTAAAATTTCATGCATCTCAACAACATTATTTATTCAAACTTCTGCATTTAGAAATGAGTTCTAATTTTTTTAAATGCTTGTCAATGTGATTTAAAAAGATATTTGCGACTTTAGTGTGAGGTGTGTAAGTGTAAGGTGGGTAGAAACAGATTATGTTTCTTTTTCGATTTTTGGTCTTTTTTTGGCCTAAACTGTCGAGTTTATAAGATAGTTATTTTGCGCTGTCTCTTATTAACATTAATAATATTGTTCTCAAATGTGGAAGCTGCAAAGAAGTTGCAGAAAAATAGCTATAAGACATAAATTGTATAAGCAATTTAAAAAGAAAAAAACTGATGCAGACAAGGGACTATTTAAGAGAGCTAAAAATGATGCTTTTGGAACAATTAATAGAAAAAAAAGAGATTTTTTTACAAATAAACTTAATGAAAGTATAGGTAAACCTAAAAATCTTTGGAAAAC
>JAUZNK010013888.1:0-39384 GCA_035046665.1 Euphysa ruthae | reverse complement strand
AAAAATGAATTATCTTGGCAAGCCCCAGGAAGAAAAGATCGTGTCATTCAGCGTGAAGTTGTAAATGGAGAGAACATAAAGGAGATAAAGCAGATTCGATTTTTGCTAATGTCACTGAGAGAAGCCTATGAGCACTTTAAAAATGAAAATCCAAATGTGTCAATAGGACTCCCAAAATTTTGCTCCCTCAGACCATTTCATGTTAGATGTTTTGACCAGATACCTCATGACAAACGTGATGAGAAGGTTACAATCACTGCATCTATCAGTGACATTTTTGAGGATTTGATAAGCCAATTAAATAAATTTTTGATCCATCGATATGTTAAACGCATCCAGCAACTTCATTTTACTAAGTCTATTAAAGAAAGTAACGGCATATCGATTGTACTGCAGGTTGACTTTTTTGAAAATGCATCCATTGTACATCAGAATGAAATACAGTCTGCACATTGGTCCCACAAACAAGTGACATTATTTACTGGCCATATTTGGGTTGAAAACACCATCAAAGAAAGCTATGCCATTGTTTCAGACAACTTAGAGCATACTATAGAAGCAGTTTATGTGTTCATGTCAGAGCTGTTTAGAGACGTTTTAACAAAGTACCAATCCATTAAACTGATCAATGTGTTCACAGATGGACCTACCATCCAGTTCAAACAGAGATATCTTTTTTCCAATTTACCAGACTGGGAGCAAGACTTTTCAGTGAAAGTAATATGGAATTTCTTTGCCAGTTCTCATGGTAAAGGGGCTGTTGATGGTATTGGTGGCACCATAAAAAAAACCATTTGGCAACATGTCAGATCAAAGGGAGTTGCACCAGACAATGCTGTTGCATATGCTAAACTTGCAAAAGACCTGAACAAACAAATCAACATCATCCATGTTTCTTCGGAAGCTGTCATGACAAAATGTTCAGCAAAGCAGGTCACTTGGGAAAAATGTCTGGCAGTTTCAAATACTATGAAATTGCATTGCATTAAGGTACGAAATTCAAAACAGCTTGAAGTTGCAACAACTTTAACTGGTGAACCATTCAAAGTCGTCAATATTTTCAATGGATATTTACCAGCTGAAGAAAGTGTAAATTATTCATCTGACATTGAGACTTCTTCAGACACCGTTCAAGAGGATATCCACATTGGGGACTGGGTATTGGTTTGCTATGGAAATGAGACTTTTCCAGGAGAAGTTACAGCAATAATTTCCAGCGACATAGATAAATGTAATGCACAAATCAAGTGCCACATTTTGGAAATGGCCGACACAGATTGACAAAATCTTTTACACAAGAGACAATATATTAAAAAGGCTTGACTCACCAAGTGTTGCTGGTACACGTGGTCAATTCTCATTTACTAACCTTTAAAAAAGTACTTTATTATAAACTTTTCATCAGTGCTCATTTTTCACTTTTCAATGCCTAAGGATTACTACACAGCTTGTTATTCCTTTCCCAACTTTAATTTTTGATTGTGGTAATAATCTGTACGTCCGTCACGTACGCCTTTTCCTATTATGGTCTGTAAATTACACAAAAGTCAAAAATAAAATTGGCAAGAAAAAAATGTATTTGTATTCCTTACTGTATAAGCTTTCCAAAAATCATATTTCATACCAGATAAATTTACTTTAATGGTTAAAAAAAGACTTCCTTTTTGATAATCTGATGATGTTAGTGAGTTATTACTCCCCAACCCAAAATCAAAAGTTCGAATAAACAAAAATAGATGCATGTAATTTTTTTTTAACCAACAGTGCCTAAAAATTATTAAAACTATAAAAACTTCTAAATTAACAGTTCATTGTTTCGAGAAAATACCTCATATTATAAGAGATAGTATTATACTAAGTAAAATGACGCCAATCAAATAATAATAACATAAAAACAAAAAAATTTAAGACCATGGCATGAACATACAGTGTGTGAACGTTCACAAAGAAAAAATTTTTTTTTTAAATCAACTTCTATCTTCATATGAATTTACGTCTCAAATGTGCTGTTGTAAACTTTAATGGTCACTTAAATTAAATTTATAGATTAAACTTGAAGAAATGGATATTTTTTCATAAATTTACATCCTTAAATTGGGATAAAAATAGCATGTATGTTTTCAGAGAAATTAAGATTAGCCATAGAAATATCCAAATAGCCATACAAATATCATAGCATACCGAATGAGAAGAAAGAGTATTGGCATCCATTGAAATGTCGTCTTCATCTTCTTGCTCATCGTTAGAACTTCCTGTGTCACTACCATAACGTAATTCAGGGAAACTTGCAATTGAGTTGTCAGAAGCATAACCTACATCAAAATTTTTTCCACACTGACCAAATTTCTTTTTAAAATTAAATTCCAGGAGATTTCAGGGTATTTATTAATTGCTTGTTAAAATTTCGGGGGGTGTGATCACATGTTATAACATTAAATAGTAAATTTTTTAACCCTTTAACCATTAGATTAAAAATCTAAGGCTGTTATAGAATAAATAGGTTATTTTCTTTAAATTTAATTTTTCGATTTTTACACTTTTTTCATTACCCAAATTTTGACTTAAGAAAGATAATTTTAAACAATAAGAAGTATAATTTCATATTAAAAATGGAATAATTATCAAATTAAAGCTTTTTTATGCATTATTCCAATAAGATTCTATTGTGTGAAACAATTTGAAGCAAGAACATAATCCTACACTACATTCAGAACATTGATACTGGGTATCCTTTCTTTTCCCTTTCATTTTACACACAGTGCATATTCTTTGGGCTGATTATTTGGCATCAGTTGCTGGAACTAAGGAGGGAATATTTTTCTGAATCAATCTAAATGGACTGTCAGTAGTCGGTCGACCACCTCGTCTAAGTACGTCCACATCTTAGCCGTAAAATGAAACAATATCATCAATCAGTTTGATCTGGAATGACAAAGGGCTCATAACATGAATTATCTCAGCATTGAAAACACATAGACTGAGGAGATGTGTCCAATACTTTTTGTACAACTTTTTCACTTATTTGTGGGCACAAGAGTATGATGTGGTAATTTGGTCACTGCAATTCACACCACCCATTTTGTTGTTGTATATGTCAACTATTTTTGGAATTATTTTCTTATTACCTTTATGTTTTAATACAACTTCTGTGTCTGGAATGTTGCTAGCATGCAAACATCACTTTTGTCTTCCCAATGTAGACACTTTACGCTGTAATGATACTTGTAGGCAGCTTTTCGATCATTGACAGCAAGCTTTGCATTTAGTAAAAAAGATTTCACACCAAAACGAGCTCTATTTTTGTACGTATCCATTGCTTGAAACTCAGTCTTCCTTCCATAGAAGAAAAGATTCATCTACAGAAATATCATGTCCAAGTTTTACAAGATCTTTCCAACGCACTATTAGGTACTCATAAATAGGCACAACTTTTGCATCCCTTATATAAATGTCACCAAGTTCACCAATATCAACAAAATGTAAAAATTAGTTTATTTTGTTGCATGGTTTTCCTGAATCGTGGAGTTTCAAGCAGTTTGCTATTTGTGTAATACATGTGCATATGTGCAATAATACCACAGTAAATAACAGTGGCAATGTACGAACGAATGTCACGTGATGTAAATGGTTCATGATTATTTATGTATGAGCTTTTTGTATAGATTTTTCCATTTTTTGTCTGTTTAAAATACAAATATGTTTGTGATGCATTGTATTCACATAACTTGTTCCTCAATGAGTTCAAAAATTTCCATTGGGTAACAATTCTTAACTATTTCAATGACATGGTTATTCTATCTAGTTCAGCAAATTGCCAATTAAAATTTTCATATTGACTTTAAAATTTCTTTTACGATTTTGCTTTTGATTTTAAGATTGTGATATTGTCAATATCACCTTCTTCATCTGCTCCACGTGTTTTCATCAATCACTTCATTTTCAAATTCAATCTTCTCATCCCTTTCTCAATCTATAGCAAAGTCTTCTTCATCCCCAGAAACAAAAAAATATAAATCTGAATCACTTTCAAGCAAATAATTTATAATCTCATCAAGAGAAATTTTTCTTATGCAATATCTTCAGTTGTGATTACATCATTATGACAAGCCTGGGCTAAAAAATTGCATAAATTATTAGAGAAGGTTCTGTTGCTGATTCTACCAACAACTGATATTTGTCATTTGTCAATTTGGCTGTAAAAGGAGCAATAGTTTGCGTAATAGTACGCCAACAACATTTTTTGCATGGTCGGGACTGATGTAATATTACGTCAGTTAAGGTTAAAAGGTCAAGTGAAATTTAAATAAAATAAATTTAGTCCATAATAATTTTAACAAAGAATTTTAAAAAGTATTATTAACCTATCTTCATGATCATAACTATTAAAGCAAAAGCTACTTAAACTATCTTTTTAATTGCCATGTTAGCTATATTGTCATATCTATCACCTATCATTTTGCATCTACTTTGTCAATCATAATAACTAATGTGCAGTTGTGTTTACACTTCAAAATTATTTTAATTGAATTATCTGTGAGTCACTCAAATTCAAAGACGTTTAGTTTAGATTTATAATAATAATGGCTTTAATAAATATTTACATATACATATATATTTAAGAGGTGCTAATACAATGTATAATAATTAAGTTATGAATTAGTTTTCTATTTATCTTGCGACCACAGTCGAACATTTGCTATGACTATCTTTTTCAATCTTTCTCTGTCCTCCATTTCACAAGCAAGATTTTCCCGTGGTATTCCTGTTTCTTGTTCAAGTTGATCAATATATATACGTTGCTGTCCACCCACACTTCTTTTTCCATGTTTTGTTTCTATAGGACCAGTCCATGTACAATTTCTTACTTGCTTTTATTGCAGTGCCCGCTGAATCTAAGGTACCTTTCCTTTATTATAGTTGTGATGTTAGGCAGTTTTCCATACAGGGCTTTGTTTGGAATCTTGTTCCTGCCACGCAACGCCTTTAACCACCCTGCGTCATCTAGCTTCTTGCTTGCTACCTTAGTCGCTCAATTAGTTTTATGACAGTTCAATAATTCTATTATTTGAAAATACTTTTTTTTTTTCAAATAAACAAAAAATTTTCAGATAATTTCAATATATAAAAATGGTCATAAACATCAAGGATAAAAAGGGTCCTTTAGAGACTGATTAGATTTGTCAAATAACAAAATTACTATCATTCCCCCACCCATTGATTTGACTAACATTTAAATGTAAAAATAAAAATGAACAATACAAAATTGGACAATCAAAAAATTGAGACAGCTCATCTCTTTGTGGTCCCACTAGTGTTGTGGTCATAATGGCTATAGGTTGTGTGAATCTCTCACAGGATATTTCCTGCATTTAGCAATTTATATATATTGGGAAATTAAACATGGTTGAGCATGGCTTGTTATGTATATCGCAAAGCAGTATTTCAGTGGATGCAACCGTACTTCAAAAAAAAAAACCTTATATTTCTTTGATAACTTTTACACTAGTCCTAAACTAGTAAAACATTGGAAATGCAGTATGCATATTTATATGGTATGATTTTTATTAAACATGTATAAATTTCAAGAAGAATTCAAAGAGGCAAAATTTAAAATTAATGAATTGATTTTCCTTTGTACAACAAGTTTTAGCTGTTTGCTGGTAAGACAAACATGGTGTTTTTCTAATTTCAATCATTTATAATAACTCTAGCATTGATTTGCAAGGAAAGATTTGTTAATATTACAAAGCCTGGTACTATTGTTGAGCATCACAATGGATGTAGACAGATGACTAGCTTTTGAAATGATACTGAATGCCATTTAGTATGAAAGCACGAAACAGCGGATGTGTATGTTTTAAAAAATAGTTTGAAATCACTGCTAACAAATACTGTAAATATTATAAATAAGCGCAATAATATTTAAGACTTTTTATTTTCTGCATAAATTTTTGTGTTAGTTAAGTCTAACTTAAAGACAACTATTTAAGTCTGTCCAACACCTTCAAAGAAAACCAAGAACTTTAAACAAGCAGAGTTATGAGTAGATCCCAGTAAGTTTCAACGTTTGCCAAATTAAATTAACAAATGAAAATACCGGTAACTTAAAAGCTTTATTCAAAACCCATTGATAAGAAAAAAATCTTCATAGCTGCTCATATAGGCAAAATGTCTTCATTTTCAAATTTAAGATAATTAAGTGAATGTTCACCTGATCTTCACTTTAAAAAAGGTCTAAATAAAAAGGTTAATTTTTTCATAGAAGGGGAAAAAGCACACCGAATTTTGATGGCATTGGTAGAATTGTTTTTGAGGAAAAGGTGTGATAGAAACATTTTTCTAAGCTCATATCCATGGAACTAAAAATATTAATGAGCAATGGGTTAACTTTACTCAAAATCGTTTTTCAGATTTTGCTCGGCAGACAAAGCATTTCATCAAGACAATTTAAAAGGTCAAGTGCTTTTACACAGGTTTTCTCTCATACAGTTGAAAATATTCTCAGAAAAAATCAAACTAATTACTTACCATCTTCAACTTCTCTATCATTATCACCTTCAAATGCCTCCTCTCCACCACTTTCGTCAGTCATTTTAATTAATAGCTAGATAAAAAAGATCCCATCTTGAGAGCGAACAATGATATTCTTTACCATGAGCTCAAATAAAAAGCTCTAAGTACTCTAGGACTGAAACAGTGGGCTCTTCTGGTAATACAAATTAGGCTATTATTTGGTTCCCAGACTTAAGCACACAGAAACATGGTAACATATTTACATATATATATATATATAAATATATATATTATTTTATATAATATATATATTTTATATATTATAAAATATATATATTAGAGAGATATTAATTGAGAGCATAATTTATTGAAAAAACCTAAAAATTTAGATTTAAATTTGATATTTCAAGCTTAGGCTCTAACCCGAATCAGAATATAACTACAAAACCATCAGAAATAATATTTACTAACAACATAAAAAAAACTTCAGCAGAACAGAAAAATAATTTTTAAACCCAAATCAAATTAAAAAAAAAAAAAAAAAAAAAAAAAAACACAATTTTACATGTTTCGGACAATGGGTATGAAGAAGAATTGTTCCTTTAAATTTATGCAAAGTTTTAATATAAACGCAGTTTGACATTTCAATCCAGTATTGAAAAAAGATAATTTTTATAAAAGATCTAAAAAGATTACTGTTCATTTTGTTTCTTATGACTTTATGGAAAATTAAAAAAAAAAAAAATGAGGAGGATCCAAAAATTTTAAGAACAACCAAATTAAAGTTGCATTCAGACAAAGTACAAATACTCTTGGATATTTCTGATAAAAAATCTTAAGCGCAGGCTTGAAAATAATAGGAAAATCATTATGTAAAATGGCCAAATACAGTCATAAGGTTGTCAGGAGTTGTTAACAATTTTCAGATGAGACATACCCAAAATTCTGAATTTTTAAATTTAACTCAAAAAATTTAGCTTCATTTTGAAATTTGAGTAATTTTAGGATAATTTTTGAATATTTTGTTATTTATGATGTTAAGTATGTTTTTTATGTATGTTTGGAAATGATTTCACCAATTAAGCAAACAAAAAGCAATTCAAATTCCTTAAATTAAAAAAATCAACAGAAACAGTTAAGAGTATTAACCTTTTAATTGTCTAGTAAGTAGATGAGGTTAAAATCTCACTAAAGCCTTGTTTACTGTTTAAAAGATTAAAAGATAACCGTTTTAATTTCTAATTAGTTTTCTTGTTGACTTAACACACAAAGGTCTGGGTTTATTTCCACTGACAATTTGTGAAATTAAATGTCCATTCTTATGAAAATATCACTTCCAGGTTAAAAAATAGATTTTCTTTTAATTTCCCAAAATTTTAGTCACTTGATCTTTTTTTTGAACCTTGACATTAGCCATCTTTTGTGTTTATAAAAGCTAAAAATAAAAAAGCCAGATTTTTCAAAAAAATTCTCATCGCCCAAAAACAGGTTAAATTGGGCCCGAAATTTTATTTTTTCTGCAAATTTGTCCGCTAATATTTAATCTTAGTATGAAAAATATGGTTCAAGTTTTTAACTTTTAATCTCTCAACTTCATATCCAGCCTCTAACATAGTTTGTAATAATTCCCAGTCTTCTCCTCCCCACTTATGCTTGTGTTTTTTAACACTCATTCCACCAAATCGTGTCCAATCTGACTTATAAGCGCTAAAGATGCCATATCCAAAAGACTCCCAAAATCCATATGGAGTTTGCGGTGTGGCACCACATTGGAGACGCAATAGTACAGGACTGCATAGCATCTTGCCCTGGACTGTATGCTAAAAATAATTAAACAAATATCAAATCACTTTATCTTTTCTAAGACTTTACCAAAAGCAACCAGAATCTATAAAAAAAAACTAACAAAAATATCAGCCAAATTTTTACAAAAAATATATGACTTTCAAATAATATACTAAAATAAATTTGAGTATGGCTGCTATGCCAGGTAATGTTATATTTTAAAAACTGTTCAAAAACCTGTGGTAGAGCATTCATATTACCTTGTATGCCAAGGAAAATGTCAGGAACAATTTTGAGCATGACTTATGTCACTTGTTTACAGAAGTGTAGCATTAGGAAAAGGGAAGTTTTCTATGTTAAAAGTGAACACAATGTTTCAAATGCGAAATAAGAATAATCATGATAAGTCAAAATATGGATAAATATGGCTTTTTTTCTTCGTAACCAAAAATTTTTTGTTAGCTCACGCCACATGATAACATGACATTGAATCTTATTTCGAAATAACCTGCAGGTGAATTTGAAATAAAAAACAAACCAAAATTTCAAAAAACAGGAGCTCAAGAGAAAAATCTTATATGTAGTTGAAAACATAAACAAAAGTAATTCTATACAAAAAAATTGTGTTTTATGACATTTTTTGCATTTAAATTACATATCAAAATAATAAAACCATTTATAAATGTAACAAATAATTAAAATAGGGTGTCAAAAAATTTCAAAAATAATCAAAATTTATTAGCTTTTGGTAATTTGATGAGATTGGACTGGGATAATTCTAATTACATAATTATCTTATTTAAAGAAAAAGTTCTCTTTTAAAAGACAAACAAATAATTTTTGAGCCCATTTTGGCCTAATTTTGGGCTAACAAAAAATTTCTGCAAAGCTTAAAAGTACACCTTCTATACTCTAACTATAACTTCATAGAAAAAGTAGACAAACTCTCATTTTTGGACCCAATTTATCTTAATTTGGAGTTAAGCCAAAATTTCCATAAAGTTTGAAATGGCTTACTCTTTACCATTACGTCTTTTACAATTCCGTAACTTAATGAAGAAATTAGAAAGGTTGAACAAAACATTCTCTTGAGAAAGACAAACATGTCATTAGGCCTGGTTTACTTTGTTTTGACTTAATTATGAGGTAGCCAGAACTTTCGATTAAACTTTTAATAGCTCATTTTAAACCCGATCTGAGCCTCTAACTTCATAACAAAGTTCAGGAAAATCGGACAAACAGTTCTCTTGAAAAAAAAAAACCTTTTTTTTTTGGGTATGATTTACCACTTTCGCACGGTTTCAGGTTAACGAAAAATTCCTTTAAAACTTGAATTGGCCCATTGTAAACAACTTATGAGCCTCTAGCATCATGCAAAAACTAAAAAACCAAAAGAACAGATCTTCAAAAAGTAGACAATCCTACTTTTGGGCCCCATTTAGCTCAATTTTGGGTTTCAGAAAAATTTCTACCCCGTATTTACATCTGACTTGTAAAATGTCAGAAAAAACTAATAAGCGGAATGTGCAGACAAGATAAAATTTAAAGGACACTGACAGCTAATGTTGGGGGTCCAACAAGCGGTTATTTTCTGATCTTTGCAAATTTAGAAACATGTCGTTTAACTATCTGGTTAAATAGTATTCATTAAAAAAAAATGTTCTACAAGACTTCTTTAAACTTTTTTTTAAGACTTGAATTGAAAGTTTTATGCCAATCGCTGAAAATAAATAAATTTTATATAGGGCCAAATTTACTATCAAAAAATCTTTACAGAAGTAAACCTATTTTTGTGGAGAAAATGAAAAAATTGGCTTGATGGATCTATTGGTAATTTTTCAACAGGAAAATTTTTTTATAATTTGATGACATAGAAAATGCAAATATCTGTTGAGCATAAGACAAACAAAAACATTATATAACTATTATATTATTATATACAAATATATAACAAAAACAGAAAATATTTGATCAAGCAAAACATACATAATTTATGATATCAAGACCTTTTCACAAACAAACAAATTTGATATGGTAGCTTCAGTGAGTTTTTTTTATGCAATGTTCAATACAAAAACAATATCTACATCACTCGTTCCCCAAAACAAAATATTATTGAAAATTGAGATGATTGAACTATATAAACTACAAAAGTAAATAAATTCACCTTTCTCACAAAGTCTATAAAATTTGAAGGTATTGTTAAATGCAAATCCACTTGAAGTACTATTGCGTTTGAATATAATATTGAATTTACTGCAACTTGGATTGCTAGTGTTTTATGAAATGTTCCAGAGAGTTTTATAAGAGTATATCTAGGTATACCACTATACTTCAAAGCATTTTCAATATCTATATCCTGGCTGTTAAAATCAACAATGATAACATTCAAGAATGGATCTTTTGTGTCATTATAAATGCGAGCCATTGTATCAATAAAGTGTTGAACCCAACGCCCTTGGTTACCTAATGTTAATATCACGTTTACATCAGCAGTTTTATTCCACTGGAAATTTTGTGGATAGCAAAGCAAATTAGAGGATTTTTGCTGATATACGTACCGAGATAACCTAAATTTGCCTTGACCTTGCGTATTTACCAACTCAAGTTCGACTAAGAAACGAGATCCTTTCTCTAAATCTTTATTTTCTTCAATGTTAACTACAGAACTAAGGAGGTATTTGCTAAAATAAAAAAATAAAAATTATTTATAAGCACAAAAACATGCCTCAATGAATCAGCATCATAATATATTGTTATTCAAATATTTCGAATCGGTCACAGCAATTTTAATTTTATATAAGTTCAAAATAAAAGTAAAAGAAATTTCATGATAAAAATTATCAAAATGACAAAAAATTAGTAGCATTCAAAACACAAAATTTCAAAACAAATTCTTTAAAAAGTTAAAAAACTGGAATAGACATTTACTAAAACTAAAACTTATTTATGCTGTCAACATAATTCATTATTTATGTATTTACAGTACAGTCGCATAGAAAAATATAAATAAAATATTTTTACTACCAAATCAAATAATTATCTTAATCAACAACTTTGGCCCACAACAAATGATACATGAAATATTAATTCTAAAGCAAAAAAACAAAAAATCTAAATACTTATAAATAACCGTCTTAATTAAAACATCATAACTAAATGGATATTTTAAACAAAAATTTCTTTTGTGTATACTAAAATTTAGTATGTTTTTCAAAAATAACCTAACAAACCATCAGTATTTCAAATCAACTTTTACTATGGAAGGAAAATTGATTATATATAGATATAATATCGAGAATAATCAGTTAAATGGCATCAATCAAAATACATTATCAACCATTTAAAATAGCCCTTAGACCCTTAGAGAGAGTAATGGACTCCTGGCAAATATGGGGGTATGGGACTAGGGACTTTTATACTCGGAAGTGGAAGGGGCGTAGCCACCTGTGGCACCTTGTAAATATTAATAGTTGGGCAAGGGTAAATCTACCTGAGGATGACTTCGCGCAGATATATAATTGTAAATTGTAAATCTACCAAAGGACATTTTCAAACAGATTTATAATATGGTAATTGTAAATCTAACCAATGACTGTTTCACTTAGACATATAATTGGTAATTGTACTCCCACTTTCTGCAGCTCCAAGACCTTGGTTGTTTTTCATTTCAGAGGTTATACCAAACAATGAAGGCAGAAAATAGATGACCGTAGTTGAAAGTGAATACCTTACAACTATGTCACAAAAAATGTTTCGGCATTATTTGTGGCACATATCTCCAACATTTACATCTTGGTAAAATGTCACCAGTTTTAGGTAGGTTATGTGGTCAAGAGACTAAGTTCTCAACGCGTTGTTCAAAAATTTATAGATACTAGGAAGCATGCGCACAGAATTATCGACGCTCTACCCAGATGCGAGCTACATTAAGAAAGGGAACATAATCATCTGGAATGAGATAGAAAAAGGTGTCAATGGTTGTCGATTTGACATACAGCTGGTAGCAAAAGGGCCAGATATCACAAACGAGGGTGAAGTGTATTGGTCTCATTTGAATAAGAAAATCTTAGGGTAACCATAGACATGGCCTCAAAAGTGATAGAATTTCTGGATCCTGAAGAACAGTACAAGCTAATCACTGTTGTAGGTAAATCAGCTAAAGAACCCCTAGCTTGAGTGACTGATGAAGAAAGTATCTCTGATCACCGCATTAAGAACAGGGACTGTTTTTTGTGTGGATCAGGTCAGCACCAGGGCTTTTCATGGTATTGATCCACAAATTTGGAGGAAGGGATAGGAATATCTGGTATATGTTTGTTATGAGCTTCAGCTACTTCCCAAACAGCAGGGAAAACCAGGGTCGATGTTAGAATTGGAAGAAGACAGCAAGTTTACAAATTCTTTTGTTCGCTACTTCTTCAACCACTTCCAGGATAATATGACCCAAACAGGTAGTGACTTGATGCCCAAGCACCGGCAGATACTAGAACGCTTCGAGAACCTTGCAAATACAGCTTGCTCATGGAGAACATGTTCGCCCTTGAGACTGCCCTCAAGGTTAAGTTGATTACTGTCGATGCTCTGGGGAACACCCTGTGGGATAGCAGAAAATACAAAACTAGCACAAAGGTCTTTGTGTCTTGTCATAATAACCATGCATGACAAGACATCTCGATTGACCCACCAAAAATCGAGCATGTCCACTTGCTGGATGACGTTGCCGAACAGACCTTGCACAACTTCTATTCCTCATACGGCAATAAAGGAATTCGGACTACTGCAGCGCAAAAGGCCATTGAACAGAGAACGAGGGCGATAATGATCACATTTGCAGTTAGTGACCACAACTTGTGTGGTAAGGCTCTTGTGGTGAGCAATAGTTCGCTATGGAGATCACTATCCAGAGCGATTGACGAAGCACTCAAAGAGGAAACTGGAGCAACATGGGATTATGTGAAAGGCTACAAGATCGTCTAGAAATCGAATACAACAAAGCCACTCTATGGGTAGTGCTACAGTATATTTTTTCAGAAAGTGACTCGATAGGGAAGATATAAGGCTGACCGCTATGAAATAAAGAGGCATTTGGAAGGTGGCTCAGATTGAGTCTAAAGTATGGGAAGGCCAAGACAGCACAGCAGGAACAGGCGAACATCACCACTTGGATATGTGAGCAGCCTATCTAGCATACAAAGATTGTTCCACTTGAGGGGTTGGTGATGCGATTGAACTAGTGCCTAAGTATGGGTTCCCAACAAGCATGATGCATGGAGTGAACATTGAGAGTGTGCCCCGTAGTGACGACTTCACCCTAACAGCACTCCCCTTCCAAACACCCACCATCATACCGTCGGATGCGTTGGAGAGCATCTGCTAGAAAACCAGGGCTGAATCGCAACTCCAGAGCTAAGAGACTTACTGGACTCTGGGGATATGAAATAAGTCACTACCTGCGAGATCATTTATAGCATTGGCACCAAACCAACAGTCAAGTTTCCTGAGAGAGACCTGGCTGTCCGGTTCGTTGGAAAATGCGCTAGGCATGGTGATAATTCTAGCATGATTATCTTGTTTTTAGACAATAATGTGAGGAGTATTCCTTGACAAGGGTATCACTGCTCGTCGAGGTTAGACCAGATCTAACATCTCCTTCAATTGACTGGAATGAGCGTATGTTCAGTTGGTGGACTAGCATCGCACAGTGAAATGGTTTGCAGGAACGGGACTTGCAAACTGCCTATGTTAGTATATTTGATAATACAGACGAGAAGGCTACTCACTCCTCCAATGATGTCCAGAAGGTTGAAACAAACATGGGTTCCAGCCTCGAGTATTGTCCTGCTGGGAAACCCAGAAGGTCGGTGTCATTATTAGGTATCTTAGTTGGTCTAGCCTCTAAGATAAGTGATAATGCTGTGTTTCGTTATCACTATCTCCCATGGTCATGCTCACAGAAATTTTGAGTCAGCGCATCAAATGAGTTTTATTCATTGGATGATAGTTATTCAAAACTTGACTGAATTTTATTGGTGGAGTTGGTAGCATTCTAGGAGTTTGAAGTAATGATTCTTTAGATCTACCCATTTGATCTCTAATAATGGTTGAACGTTCTCGGAAAACTTCAAAGAGGCTACCCCCTGCTGCCAAAGCATTTAAATGAGCTCTTCAGCTCCAGGTGGTACCTGCCCTTTGAAACCTCACGAGCCCTTAATGAAATAGCAGAGAGCTGTCACAAGGTTGCTATCTTCAATTGGGTAACCATCAAATTCAATTTCACCACGATTGTTAGACCTAATATCGCTACCTTGTAACTTAAGGTGTATATTGGCAAAACCTCCATTTCATGTGTGGAAGATGACCACCTAGTGCAGCCAACTGCTCCTCTAGGGGTGCCTGACGCTGAATTAAATGTTTCACTCTTTCTTGTTTCACCTTGACAAGGATGTCATGATGAAGTATTACTTTTTCCTGTTTTTTCTCAAGATCATTAATATTTGGTAGAGGTGGATACACTTGTGTGTGTAGTTTGGCAATCTTGATCACTGCCGCTTCTAACAAGTCTGCAAGATAATCGGCTGTGAGAACAACTGACTTTTTTCAACTTATCAGTACTCATTTGAATTCAACATGTTAACGTATATATAACTCCACATAAAAATAGCATTCAAATGGAATTCTGGGTACTAAATATTTGCCTACCAACGCATCTAGCGAGGATTCTGCTATGTGGACTGACAATGTCCAGTAAAACAACGTTCATTCAAGACCTCCTACTCAACCCATAGTCACAGTATGAAGCGCTACAAGCACTAGAAAGATGTAGATCTTTGTGCTTACCGGCCAGACTAAATAGCATATTGCAAAACCATAATTGCGTTCAAATGACTTATAATGCTATTCCCGAAAAGCCAATTGAGTTCGACCAGAAAAAGAAGAACATTCTCATTGTGGATGATCTGATAGAAGAGGCAGAGCAGTCAAAGTATCGGCCTATCTGATCAGAGATGGGAGTCACCAATACAACACTATACACATCCACGTATTTCATTGCTGCTGTGGAAGTAGAGATGCATGGCACCAGCGTTTTAAAATGGACATTTGTCTCTTTGGTTTCTAGTCAACAAAAAAGCAGTCCTAGCCATGTTTGCAATTTAAATTTAAATATACCCAAACGCAACCAAGATAAAAGAAATGATGAATTTATTTGGACATGATACTAAGCCCGATGGCACTATAAACAAACCTTTTGGTCCTAAATGAAAACCCGTTGTTTCTGGTCCTAAAGGAGAATAGGGTGAGCATGCACCTTCCTGTGCTTCTTGCCCTAAAGGTGACCAAGGAGAGCAAAGATCTGGAGAAAAAACTTAATTCTTGATGGAGGTATTCCCCAAAATTCTCAAAGGACTGCTTATTTTTCTCTCCACTGACACTTCTATGGGATGGCTCAACTCATAGCTATGACGGGGCAATACTGAAGGACTTTACAGAGAAATACCGTGTTTTACATATCACCACCACACAAGATGGTTGGAATAGGTTGGCTTTTTTGTCCCTGTGACACTCCAAAAGAAGGGCACTGGAGGATAAAAATCGAAGGCAAGATGGTTATGAGTTTTAAGGCGAGAGATCCCAAAAAAACCAAATCAATATGTCAAGGCCAGTGAGATGATCAAAGGACAGGAGTGGAAGTTAAGTAGTATTTATGGGACCAAATGACCATATTGTAATATCAACATGAGAAAGTAAATAGATACCCTCAGCTACATCAAACAAAACCCATACTATGCCCGAATTCTTATCCTCTTGGTGGATATTATTCGAGAGGCCATTCATCTCATTATGATATTTTACAAACATGCCACACATACTCACAGGTACAGTGTGACGCAAACACGGGTGAGACAGCTCCCTCCAGAATCCAGTCTATGAGCTCCCACCTAAATTGTCCACCTTCCTGTGAAAGTTCAACTTCCTGTGCACCAAGATATTAATTGCAGTTGATTTCTTATTTAAATATCAAACTAACAGCTTTGTTGAATACTTGTCGCGTGCAGAATTGATGGAGTTCAATTTTTGATTATAAATTGTGGACATTTTTTTAAAAAAAAAAGCTAATGAGCACATTCAGAGAAAAATAAATAAGTATAGATTTTTAGTTTATTTTTGCCTCGCTTACCCCAAAATCACAAAATTTTTTTCAAAAATCTGACTGCATCACATAATTTCTCTTGTTAACACTTGGCTTAAAACAAAATATTAGAAAAAAGGAATAAATGAATCTAAAAAAAAACATGAAAATTATCACTTTTTGTTTTGTTTAATGAGATTGTAACATAAAATGAAAATTCTTGATAAAATCTGAAACAGGGTAATCACTTTTTATTCTTTACATCTAACTTCATGCAAAAAAAAAAAAAATATATATATATACAGATTTTTGGTCGATATTTGCCTTGTTTACCCTAAAATCTATAAAATGAGAATTCTTTTTACAAAAATTGGTCCAAAAATTAAGAATAGATCTTGAAAATATTCAATACTGATATCAGGCCAAAAATTACCATATTTGGACCAAGTATTATTATTATTATTAATAATTATTCTTAGTATTATTAATTTCTAAAGCCAAATATCATTACTTTTATACTTTTATGACATAAGGACTTCAAAAAAAAAAAAAAAAAAACTGTTATAAAATTAATAATCAGTTAATGAGAAAAAATGTTAGTGATGGAGGAACAATCAAATAGTGCAATTATTTTTAATTTCAATTAAATTAGTAAACCAGTTAAGCCATAAAAGAAGTTGTTTCAGTGTGTTTGTCATCACTAGAAAGACAAAATCCTATCCATTAATCAGCATTTAACAATAGCAGTGTTGTTCATTGGGCTGTCAAAATCATCATGCTTTAAGCAATTCTTTATTCATAAAGAATTGCTTAAAGCGCTACTTCCTGTTTACATTAAAGTGTTATTTCATAGCCTGTTTACATTAAAAATTTAATAATTTCTTCAAGAAATAGCATCAAATGAGATCTTACCTTTAAAATTTTCTCCAATTGCAATGTCAATTTTCAATATTAGTTAAAGTTTCAGTTGGGATCCTATTCTTGTACAACTACATCCCAAATCCTTTCGCATTGTAAGGTAAAAAAGATAATAATTTGTCACTACAACATGAATAATTTTGCTGTTTTTGATGTGATTATCTAACTAACTTCATAATACAGCTTCATAAGCTTTGGTACTGTCGTATACGGTAATGTTGAATCTAAAATAATAGCAGTGAAGGTTTTGCCTAATTTTCACAGTAGCAGTCAATTTGGTTGAGTCGTTATTCTTGTGGCTATAAATTTTTATGCTAATTGCTTTTAAAAAATCATTTTTATTTTATCTTTGCATTTTTGAAAGATAATTTTAAAAAATCATAAAATAAAAATAAATGATATAAGTTTAACCCCAAAACTTTGGTCTATGAAATAAAATGACCACTCAACTATAAGCACAAAAGAATTTGTTGATATTATGTATATGAAGCTATAAGTTTACTTCTTTGCTTATGGAAATCCATCAATAAAATAATACCATAATATAAGGGTCTGCAAATAATGCGGTGAAATATTTTTACCTGTATACGATGTATCTCACAAAATAACTACCAAATAAATTAATGCAAATCACTTTAATCGACGTATGCCTACCTAAACATTGAGGTTACAGTTTGAACAAAAGCCAATATACCTTCCATGAATCTTTTTAATAGCGGTCATTACTTTGTTAACCACGTCATTTACAACTTTTTCATCTATAACATCATTTCCATGTATTTTTTTATCATCATTTGTATGAAGACGATAAAGTGTATTAGTGTTATCAAAAGGATATATTGCAGAATAATGCAGAAGCCATGTCCCATGTTTCCTTTTAATTAGATATGAAGGTGAGTATGCACAAACAGGAAACAGTCCATTCACATCTTTTTCCGGAACAAATGGGAGATTTATTACATTACTCTTTTTGACACCTTCATTATCATATAAGTTGTTAAAGTAAATTTTACTGTCGAATGCTGGTGAACTTTGCGGTAATTGGTATTTTAAAACAAATTCTTCTTGGAGTGCGGACTCATTATGAAAAAATATTAAGTTCTGACCACCAATTATCTGGTAATCATTTACATCAACTAAACTCCAAAAGAGAGAAAATTTACCAAGTTTATTACCAGATTTTGCTAGTATTTCAAAGAAATAATTCCTTGATTTTAGTTCCATTCCATCAGATAACATATTTTTATAAGAAATAAATTCATTTTTCTCACAAATTAAAATAGAATTTTCAGGAAGATCAAAAGACAGATACACCTTTACATTAGCATATGACGCTTTTAATAAAAATTTATAAACACCCGGTATTTTCACAGAAATATAACCAAATACCCGTAGTCCAGTTGAAGGAGCCAAATCATCAAAAATTATATTTTTAGTAATTCTACGAATTGTAGGAAGGTGAGGATAGAGTGGATATAAAATTAAATTTTTAATATCAATGCCACATATTTCCTGCCATATGTATACATTAACATAGTTATGCAAGCCTAGAGAAAAAAGATTTTTTTTTTGAGGAAACATTTTGTTGACTGTCTTCAATGATATTCTTGTAAACAAATAATGACTATTCATGTTAACTATGACATTAGTGGGTAAATGGTTACCACGCTGGGAGATAATTACACCAGTCTGAACAGCATACTTGTTGTTTGCATTATCTTTGTTGTTAGGCAAAATACCATAATAATATATAACCAATGCTACAGCAACTACAGTCATAACTTTTTTTTTAAATGACCTCATCATTTTGTTATGGTCTAATGCAATTAATGCCAATCTCTTGTCCGATTTACACCTCAGTCTTAATGCTCTTATCCTTCTAAACAAAAAAAAAATACCAATAACAAATACATGTTTTCTGTTGGCTTAATTTAACAGTTTTATTCATCTTAAAATAAAATAATGTATGATGGCAACTAATATATGCTCATGACAAACAATGGAATTTTTCATGCTGGTAATTGAAAAGTTTGCATTTACAATTAACAATATTTCAACCAAAAAACGGTTTTATTACATTCAGGATGTTCAAGTTTAAAATATAATTCAAGAAAATTATTTAACGCATTGTATAAATACACTTTATAACAAATAGTCTGGGGTAAATTTTAAGATGTAATGTTTTGTTCAAATATACTTATTACCATCTCCAAAGCTCAAACTCAAAATTTTGATGAATTCTCGAGGACTAGAAAAAATCTTTTTGAGTGCGCTAGGGCCAGATAAGATATTTAGTGAATTTCAGATTTATGAAAAAACTAAAATAATAAATATTAATAATAATTATGATATTAGGATTTTAAATATTTTGAAAAATACCCGGAGTAGCTAAATTTTTTCCTTTTTCATCCATTTCTAAAATGTCAAAATTACAAGTTTTGAGTGGATTCAGCCATTATGACAAATTTATTAATCCATAACCAAGTACGTTATAACTTTTCAGCAATCATGCAATCATTAGCCCAGTATGAAACTATCGTTTTTAGCAAGGGTTTTTCATTTTTGATTACACCTTATCAAATTTTGATATATGATAGAAATGTTTCAAAGAACTGTTTTAAAGAAAGTTTATACTTTTATTTTAATAAAATTATAATTTTGGCATGACATGAAAAATATTTAATTGTAAATTTTCAGTAATCATGGGATAACTCAGTATCAAACACTTTATTTATTTTTTTTTTTTAGGAGGGGGTTTTTCCTTTTGAGATGGTTGAGAGAAATGTGCAATACTTGCCATACTAACTTTTGATTGAAGGAAAGTGAAGGAAAAAAAACGAGTGATAATGCACAAATGTCACTGACTAGAGAACTTTTAAAAATATTTTGATCACACCTGATCAAATTTTGTTGTATGATAGAAATGTTTCAAAAAACTGTTTTAAAGGAAATTTTGAATTTTTATTTTAACAAAATTTGAAAATTTGACATGAAAAATATTTACATAGTGGTAACAAAACATATAATGACATTTAAAATCCTGTATTACGTATTCATGATTTTAAATGTCATGATGCTGACATCAGAAAACTTCAAAAATCAAAAAAAAAATTGCAAATTTTCTTTAGAAAAAATTGCATTAAAAAGAATAAGTAACAAAAATCAAAGTTGATTTAAGACCCATATTTGGATATCAGACAAAAAACAAATGGTTTCACTACAAGAAATCTGTTAAACTACGACTAAAATAAAGAAATCAAAAAATCTATTTTTAATGTTATATATATATATATATATATTTATTTATTTATGTTTATTACTCGTGAGTAAATATCGCTAAAAATAATCAAATAAAGTATGAAATCGGTAACTAAAAAAAATGAGCATTAAAAAAAAAAGAAGAAGCACATTTTCATGCAGAATATTCCGTAAGCATTTTTTTTCCCAAGTTTTTCTAAGAATATCTTTTCTAAAAATATCTTTTAAATGTCATTTTTAAATTTTTATGCCAAACAATAAATATTCTCCAAAAAAAAGTACTTATATTATACGTCTCCACTATTATTCAATTAGGTCTATGAAATTTTCAATGTTTTTTTTTTTTAATCATATGGTTTGCTGCAATATCTATTGTTAGAAAAGTTGAATGTGCAACAACACATCGGCGATTAATTGTTAGGAGGGTTGGATGTACCACATCCACTCCATGATTTAGGACAGCATCCGAATTAAGCGATTCGTATTTGCAAAATACAAACTGTTTTTTTGTTACTTATATTACTATTATAATATTGCAATGTATAATACCAATGTACACAAGATAAATAAATAAAAAATTAAATCATGTCTATTTAATGTTTTATGCTATGTTTCCATGATTTGTTTTGTATTTTTATAAATTATTACTGTTTTTGATTTTCTTCTTCAATTTTTTCGTACCTATTTGGTATTATTAATTTTTCAACCTCTTGTTCTGTATTGTGCAATCAAATTTTCAGTTATCATGCCCATATTACTCGCAGTACGAGAGAAATAATAATTTTATGTAAAAAATTTTTTAGATGTACTTTATGCAAAAAGTGGGAAGCGTGAATTAAGGCACTTAGAAACTTCTCATCACAATAGATAAAACCAGGTTTGTCCTCTGTCACCAAAGAAAGTTTCAAAAAATATAAATATAATATGGAGAACAGCATTAAGCTGTCACTGAGCATGAAAAACAAAGTAAGCTAGGGGTGGCTGTTTATCAAAAAATAGTTGTGGAACAAGGGCCGACTTCGAGAGGTTTTAAGAAAATACATGACTGCGATAAAGAAAACTTGCGAGCCAAGTTTAATTCATGTATGTATTTAACCAAAAAGGAATGATCATACAGTGACTATCCAGATCTACTAAAGCTACAAACTAAAAACAAAATTCCTGAATTTGGACGAAGCTATAACAATGTGGCTAAGATTTTTTTGCAAAAGTAGAACAAAATAATTTAACTATAGATTTAGAAAGAAATCAAATTATTATTGCTTTCTTTCGGATGGTAGCACAGATACAAGCGCTTTGGAAAAGGAATTTGTCTATGTTCTTTTTTTATTGAATGGTACACCAGTAATTAAATATTTAAGTGTTGAAGATGTTACTGTAGTTGATGTACAAGGTATGAAATATTCAATAGAATCAGCATTTAAGAGAATTGGTAACACCAATTTAACATCTTGTCTCATTGGAAATAATTGTGATGGAGCATCCATGAATATGGGTGCATTCAATAGATTTTGTTATCTTTACACAAGACGCTCCGTGGCTTGAGATTGTCCATTGTTTCAACCATAGGCTGGAATTAGCAATAAAAGATGCGCTTGACAAATCACCCTCTTTTGAAATTGAATGTCAATAATTTTTTATTGCAGCTCTATTATCTGTATCAGTGAAGCATCAAGCTTGTGCAATTAAAATAAAATAAATAGAAGAAAAAATAAAATAAAATTGAATTGGCTGAAGCGTACAACTAGTCAGTCCCGAAACCGAAATGAGCAGGTTTTAGAAGAATGCAAGAACATTTTATATAAATTTGAAATTCTTCTTATTATACCTGTTAAAACGCCAAATTAGAATGCGGGTTTTCTCGAATGGCAAGAGTTAAAACCGATTTCAGAAACAGACTGGAACAAGACCAGTTAGATACGTGTCTGTGCTATAGAATTTTGGTTTTCTGAAAGAGTCCGTTGGCTATCTGCAACACCACAAAAATATCCCACAAAGCAAAAGATACGAGTAGGAGTTCTGTGGTTGATACAAAGTACCCTCACACTAACAGATTTAGAAAACGGTGATAGCAACACAGAGATCTAAACAAGAAAGATCAATGTATATCAATATGTATTATAATTATATATAATACTAGGTTCAAATTTTTTTTTTTTTTTTTTGATTTTCTGTTGTTGTTTGATAATGGTAGACAATCTAGAAAAGAAAATACTTTAGCATTCACAAATCATTGGTACAGAACAAAGTATTTGTTGGTGTTTTTATTATGTTTAAAATGTTTATAAACAGTTCAGTACGTCATAATCTAATATAATAATATTAATAGGTCATATAATAGTATACATATTCTTTTAAATACTGTTAGGAAACAATTCAATATTCCTGTAGGAATGTTCCACAATAACTCATAAAAATTTTGCCTGTGGCGCAATTTTTATGAACCGTTATAAAATAGTTAATTTGGACGCTGTAGAAATAGAATTAAATCATGATGTTTAAGACTGAGTCTTATATATATAAAATTTTTTTTTATCAAATTTAAGTTCATCTTATTTTTTGGAGAAGGGAAAACCATCCCTTCTAAGGCACTAGAATAAGCTATGCCGTTAATTCAATGTTTTTTTATTGAATTTTGCTAAAGAGTGCGCATCAATTTAGAAAAAACCTCTATAATTTATTCAAGCAACTTTATGAAGAACAATTTTCAACAATGAAAGTAAATTGTTGAATAAAAATAATATTCAAATGGAGAATTAGAGAAACTCGCCTAAAGTTTTATATCACTGCACATTGTTAATGCAAAATTATCTTTATATGGGTTGAGCACTGGGCCCATATTATTACGACTTCACAAAATCCTAGCAATTACAGTTAACTCAACAAGCAATTTGTCTTGGCAAATTTACTAGGTTTATAAGTAATCCGTGATTATAGCAGATTGTCCAAGCTACACAGATGAGCAGTTGAACAGCCAAACACGTGTCGGTGGATTGACAAGTAGAAATAAAGCAAACAAAAATATTAAATCCATTTGGGCACAAAAAAAAAATATAATAAATGAGCGTATATTTCTTTTTTAATACATAGTATAGGTTGTTGTATATCGTTAAAATATTAAAATGAAATATCCATGAACTAAAAATTACTACATGTTTCACGCCAACAAAACTCTTTAAAAATCGTGTTGGCATGAAACATTATTTTGTGTGGCTTGATTATTTATAAACCTTGAAACACTCTTTATGGTAGTAATACATAAATTAATATATCGATACTATATATTTAATATATATATATATGTAATTTACATTTAACAGCTATACTTGCTGGTGAAATGATGTGAGTAAAAATGGTCATAAATAAATTCATTTAATTGAAGTGCAAATTATTGAGAAAAAATTGATTTCTAAGTAACTCAAAACTTATAAATATATGATCAAATAACCTTACGTTACGAATGTCAAAAATTAATCTAATAATGATTATGACAAATGTCGTTTTAAAGTACCAATAAACAGACCCGAATAGTAATTATTCTACACCTTCAGAAATCAAAATCAGGAATATTTTTTTCAAATAATTTTATTCTATAATCAACAACGAAAAATCGGTTTTACACTAAAACAAAAAATCCACCTTAATCTACCTGTTTTAGAGGTTGACATATTGCTAAGTTTCCTAGTTATTTATTTCAGTTATAAAGCAGTTTCTAAAATCACTTGTCAGTTAATTTTTGCCTTATAATTTTAATAATAATAATTTCATATCTTTAGTGTGATAATATTAAACAAAACAAAAGAACAAAGGCAGAACTCTCAGTGCTGGAAAATTTATCATCATGGCATGTTGTAAAAAATCGATTATATAAGTCTAGAAAAATATTTTTTTGTAAAAATTTTTTTTTTGTATATGCTACATATTTGTATATCAACATTTTGAATTTCCCATTTGAATTTTCCCAATTCCCATTTAATGATAAACAATAAATTTAATTTTTCCCAAAAAAATTTAAATAAGTATGCTTGCTAAAAATAAAATTGTGAACTTGCATCTTTTCATTTTTTTTCCAATTCATCGATAGCCACTTCCATTCAATGTATCAAAAGTTTAGCCTATCTAAGAGATGCAAGGTCTAGTTTTCACTGAAATAATCCTACACCAATTATTACACTGTCTTTAAAGCTACGAACAACCAGAACGTTTGTTATCACGACGTTGATTTCGTCGAAGAGTACGATCTTTAGAAGATGCTTCATTGATTAGTTGCTAAACATATATATATAAAATAATTATATAATAATTTGCTGTAATGAATTATATTAATATAAAGTTAATTATATTTAATTTTTGTAATTCTGAAAAGAATAAACTGCTAAAAATATTTGAAAAATATGGAAATATAAACTGCACAAAATTCAATCTCAAAAAGCACTTAGCACCCCAAAAACGAAGGAATAAAGAGCTTTTAATGAAAAATATATTGTAAAAATTATGACACCACACATACCACCCACCAGAAAAAATTTCCAAGATGAGACATTGAGAAATTATCAAGTGACATTTTCTACAAAATTTCTACAGAACTGAAAACTCTTGAACTTTCTCAACGAATCTGTTTCAGAAAAAATGTGAAAATGGCCGACAAGAAAAGTTGTAAAATTATATTACAACTTTTCTTGTTAGCCATTTCCAGCCAAACTCCAGATTTTGTGAGCCTTTAACTTTATAATCTAAAAAATAGTAAAATGTTTTTTAATGGAATTTGTAACAATCACAAAAAGAAAACTGTAGCAATTCAGATTATCAGAAATTAAATATAATAAATTGTTAGATATACACTAGTAATAAATCATTAGAATAAAGTGTTGGTCTATATAGCAAGGGGGTGAGTTTTGAATGAGATGGAGATGTTTTGGAATGAATTATCTTACCCGTTCATATTTGTCATTTTTAGATAGTTTTAAACCTTTGCTGATTGGAATACCAAGTTCAAATACCTCTCTAAGAAATATATTTGACTAAAAAAGAAAAAAAATAACAATAGCATGATTTGAACTAATAAATTAAATGCACACTTATTGAAATGAGGGAATCTTTGTCTGTGTCAGCAAAATTAGATTCACATGAAAACTAATGTTTCAAAGTAAATTTACAATAAATATAGAATATAGAATAATAATGAAAATGTGTACTCTAATTGCTCAAACCGTTAGCTGCCAATAGTTAACAGTAATATCATATATACAATAAGTACTTCAAATAACCTTAAAAATACGTTATCTTGTCAACAAAATTGCTCCTGAGTACATTTAGCCTAAAAGCAGATAAACTAAGAGCTGTTTTTTAATCAGAATACTGCTTTCTTTTTGGACTCAACCTCCTGACTTGCAGAAAAAAATAGCTTGAATCAAATTTTCCATGGTTTTTTTTTAACTTTATATAACAATCCAGAAAAGATAATGACTTTAATAAAGAAAAAAAAACTTGAAGAGAAAAATAGTGATTGGATGTCAGGTTATTCATTTTTAACCTGAGGAATGAAAATTTTTACAATTTAAAAAAAAAAACAACATGTAAGCAATTGAATAATAAGCTATAGAAAACAATTAAAATAATAAATAAATAATAAATAATTAAAATAATAAAAACAATTCAAGCTGAACTAAAATTTTAAAAAACTGATAATAACGTAGCTCTTTGAACTGCTCTTTTAAAGTTCCAAAATAACTATGGAAGAATTAATTTACCTCAAGATGAACATTGATGCCTGAACCCAAAATATCCTTGAATGCATTGTAACGACGAATCCTAAAAATTATATTAAAATTATAAGTTTGCTCAAAAAAGGTTTGCCATATGTGCGTATGCGCGTGTTGTTATTTTTAGCATATGACCAAACATTTCATTCTTGGCTTCTTAATGTGCAAAGTGATAATATTCTGAAAAACTGCTATAACTAAATAAACATAAAATTGATATTCTTGCTTGTTGTATTTTCAAATGTGAATTAAGTTTTTTTTTTTAAAAAAGAAAAAAAAAAAAATCTCACTCCTGTTAACGTATCCAATATCAAATATATTCACTATGTTATATTTCCCTTCTCTATATACTGCCTACTGTCTAAAAAGATGGGATGAAGTGTTAGCTACCAGAAAAATTATGCTTTTGCTCTCTAGAAAAGCATAATCAAAAAAACCATTCTACTAGTTAAATAGCCTTCGCTACTGCAGACGATAATTAAAAACAAAATCCTGCCAGACTTTAAATGATAACAATGAACAATCAAACAAAATAATAAAACTAGAATATCAGCAAAACATTTTGAATTAGTAAAAAAAAAAGTTACGTAGAGTATTTGAAATTTATTTTAAGTTACATTTTTTAACAGCACACTTTAAATTAGCTGGAAAAATTAAAATCGCTGGTGCTGCTTAATATCCTACAATGTTGCTTATTTCTCTAACTATTTTTGACACCACACCTTCTTTAAACAAATAAAATATCATCAAGGATATATTACTGTAATGACAAGCCATGTGAAAAATAGGAAATGGAAATAAATCTCTATTTTCGTACAATCCAACTGTGTAAAATTCACATCATTTAATGTAAAAATATCAACATCCAGGAAAAAAAGCTTCATTCATTGCTTTGGATATCTTTAAACGTACCAATTTAATGAACTCAAAAGGTTTTTTTGGGACACAAGAAAAAACAGACATACAAACCTAAACTGTTCTGTGTACATCTATTAAAAATAAAAGGTGGCTGCCCTCAAATTGAGCTGCCTTTTGAGCTCTAACCACAGAAAATTTAATTAAGACTTTGCGGTTTGGTATCCTAGACCACCGCAACATGGATTCAAAATTGCTAAAGGTAAATGCAAAATTTCATTCAAAGATTTGAAAATAAAAAAAGAACGATATGAACGTTAATATGAACGAGTATGATTACAAAAACAAACCATGTCCAAGAAGTCATCTGTATGTACTCTTGACCAAACTTCACTGTCTCATCAGGAGAGTCAACATCCTTAAAGTGAAAAAGTTTAAAAGCTGTTATGGCTTCAATCAGTTGTAATTTATTAGATTGGCCTTTAGAAAATTTCTTGCTCCCAGCTTGACTTACATAAGATCGTATTTTTGTGCAGTCACTATGAAAATGAAAGCAGACTTAAAAATTCCTTTAGCAAAATAAAATAAAATTTGAAACCTGCGCTAGTTCAACACAGCCTAACTCAGTGAAATTTTCATCTGAAACCCAAATTATTAAAAAAAAAAAAAAAAAAAAACATCGTTTCTGCACAAATAAGATATTATTGATATAAAATCTTATTTTATTGATATATTTTACAAATATACATCAAAAACCAAACCTCATGAATATTTTGATGACCTTCATTTCAATTTAGTCAAAAAGTAAAACTATACCAACCTCTACACATCTTAAAACATCTCTAAAACTTGCTTTCTGTTGCTTCTTTTCTCGTTTCCCTTTATGTCTACCACTTTCATTGGCAAGATCTCTCAGCAACGAATAAAGAGTCTGGACAGGACCTTGGAATTTGAGATTTGAATTTCTAGCTAACTCATACACCAATGCAACGACTTCACCAGCAGCTATGCGAAGGTTTAAATCCCCGAGCTCAAGTAATTTACACATTGCTGCAATGCACCTAGAAACACGAAGCTTGAAAACAAAACAAATTTTTGAAAAGGAGAATGAATTTCCAAGAGGGGGTAGTGAAGGGTATTATAAGAAAATGCCACTGGGAACAAGTATACAACAGAATCCTTCATAAGCTTCAGCACTTGAATGACAACTACAACTAGGAACCATTTTATGTGGCTGTTTGCACTGTGATTTACATTATAATGATGGACTTTAATGATTGTTAAGTAAATATTTTATTAAAAGTCAAGGTAAAAACCATTTTCAAACTAGCCACTCACTACTTATCAATTTATTGATAAATCAAAAAAATTTTCCGTATTTAGTTCTCATTAGATATCATTTTTCAAGCTTAGAAAGACTTTAGGAAACCTAAAAATTTTATTAATGGTTGATAAATAAAAGTCTGAAACCTATCAAAACAAATGTGCAAGTTATAAAGGGATTCCAAGGTACTTTGACATGTTGGGCTCAGCTTAAAAAGTTGTTTAAATAATGAAGAAATTGTATTTTATCAAAACAGCGCAAATGGTTCTCGAGTTATAAGCTTTTGGAGTTTTAGGGTATAGTTTAAAACATGCCTTATGATGACATGACAGTTAGTATGACACATTTAGGACATCACATATTCATCTATATCTTCAAAAGTGACAATAATTTTTAAATAATCTTTGGTAAGGTGATAGATGTCTATCTCTTTAAAAATTATGCACAAAAACTGGAACTATATTTTTAACAGGTTTTTGGTCAATGCGGAACATCTTTTTTTCGGCTTTTTGGTTTTCAAATAATATTCACATGCATATTTGTCATGTTATAACTACTCTCCTTAAAAAATTTTAAGGTTATTTGAGAATTCAAACTTGATTTATTATCAATAAAACAAAAATATAAAAGAACTTGGAACTAGACACCTGTCAAAAATAAATTTACAAATTTTGTACAAAATCAATAAAAATATAAAGATCCATCAAACAAACAAAAATTATTTAAAAGCTGTAAATACTTTTGAAGATATAGAGGGAAAATTCGATGTCCTAAATGTGCCATAAGTAACTATGATGACATCAATAGGCATGTTAGCCATAGCCCAAAATTTCAAACACTTATAACTCGAGAACCGAATAAGCTTTTTCACTGAAATAAAAAGGAAATTTTGTTATTTTAAAACCCCTTACATAAAGAACAACATGCCGAAGTACAGTGGAGTCCTTTATATGCTGAATAGTTTATTCGCAAAAAGATATGCTGCTTATGAAAAAAAAACCATTCAAAATCAAAATTCAGCTAACATTTACAATAAAATATTTCAAAGTATAAAAAAAAAAAAAAATTCAGATTATATTTTGTTTATACTGGTTATAAATTCATAAATCAAATGCCAGAACAATGAAATTATCCTTTGTATATTGTTATTTTAAGAAATAAAAGCACAAAGAACATTTATATTTTTGCAATTTTAAGCTGAAGGAAAAGATTGGTTTTTATAGTCCGAAATTGACTATATCTTAGATTTATTAGGAGCCTCCTTGGATGCTAAGCTATTTAAAATTTTATTAACAAATTAAACATACACTTCTAAATTAGGGGTATAAAAAATAATTGAACTCACGTTGTAATATTTTCTTCTACAACTGGGAGAGGAGCAACCGTAAGGAGAAGACCCCAAGCTAACAAAGAGTGTGTTAGAGATATGTGATGAGTGTTATCTGCTGGTATTTTTCTCATGAAACTTCCTTTCAAAACCTTTAAACACTCCACAGTGTCCTTGGATAAATAAAAAACAAATAGCACATAATATGTATATACCTACACATTTAAAGACGAAAAATAATATTACCATAGAATTGGCAATGAAATTTACAGACAAGAAAAATTCTAAAAAAGTTCGAGCAACAGACTAATCATTTTGTTAACTATTTAATTTTAATGAAAACTCTAATCACCTTGAAAATAAAATGGCGTTAAGAGAATTTTAAATCAAACGCAAATAAAATGTCTATTTGACACAACACCAGGTGTTTCTTAACTATATGAGCATTTGATATATAAAATTAAAGAGATTTGTCCTCTTTTTTTTCTAACCGTGAATCCACATTTTTATGTTAGTATAGGATGACCCAAAAAAGATATTTGGAAATTTAGGATGCAATTAGTTCAGCCAAAACTTTACCAAATATTGGTTCCTTACCCCAGAGAGGGACAAAGACAATTTTACAAATTCAATTCCTCAAGGAAATATTACTTTAAATAAAATCATTAAACTAAAACATACTTCCAACTCTTCTGCTCCAACAAAGCATAAAATACCTAATGCAGCTGCAGCCTAAAATAATTAAATATTTAAACAAGAAAACATTAAAAACATTTGCAAATGTATAACCTTAATCCACGCCCTATATCATACCGTATTTTGAGCATAGGATACACTTTATGTAATCTACAACAAATGATTATATAAATGACTTGAGTTAATTTAACCTTTTAGCTTCCTATCATCTGCAGTGCAGGCGATACGTCTTCAAAATACATTGTTTTGGCAAACAATTGCGCAGAAATAAAGATTAGAGACTAATTGATCATGTACAAAGACCGTTATTAAATTGTATCCAATCCACAGATATCGCATATTGAAAAAAAGGTAAAAAAAAAGCTATAGAAATTCCTAAATGCACTCATAACTTTTGACAGTTTTTATATATAGGTACTTATGCAAAAAATGAAAAATAATTCTGAATTTTTTGATTTTATTATTTCTTAAAATTAGTACGGAAAAACGAAAAAAATTTATATGGATATATATATATATATATATAAATATATATATTAAATTTTTGGTAATTTTGTAACTTTGATTCTTAGGAGATTTGCTTTATTTCCAAATTTTCCCTCATTAATTCTGGGTTTAATTGATTTATGGACTTTTAAGTCTCAATCATGAGAAGATGCAGATGCTTTGTATGAATCTTGACTGTGTTTTATAACAACAATAGCTCATCAAAACTCAAGGAAAATCCAGATGAATCGTCCTTAAAGCTCCCTTTTATATGAATGAAAATACAGCCAGTTTTCTTAAAAGCATCCATATTAGTGGAAAATACAAAAAGTAGTTTAAAACATAGCTATGCACAAGAGTCCTTATCTGTTTGACATCTAAGGAATTTATAAGTCTAATCAGACAAAGTTTTTTATTGGCCTACATACATAATTTCCAGATGTGACTAGTAAAATTCAATTTACAATCTATAGTAATACCAAGAAGTTTCATTTCTATTTTTACATCAATTTCTTTATTAATTAACAAATATCATCTTTCACTCCTAAAAACATAAATTGAAATTTTGCAGGATTTTCTTTCATAGAATTGTATTTAAATTACTCCTGCAATCGGGAAGCGTCATTTTGAAGACGAGATAAAACATTTTAAAAAGATAAATTACATGTAAATTACAAATTACAAACAGTTCTCGAGCTATAAGCGTTTGGAATTTCTTTCATAGAATTGTATTTAAATTACTCCTGCAATCGGGAAGCGTCATTTTGAAGACGAGATAAAACATTTTTAAAAGATAAATTACATGTAAATTACAAATTACAAACAGTTCTCGAGCTATAAGCGTTTGGAATTTTGGGGTATAGTTTAAAACAAGCCTTGTGATGACATCACAGTTATGTATGACACATTTAGGACATCAAATGTTGATCTAACTTTAAACAAAAGTTTTTAAATAAGCTTTGGTAAGGTGACAGATGTCTATCTCTTTAATAATTGCGCACAAAAACAGGAATTATTTTTTTGACAGGTGGCTATTTCTAGACCCTTTTAGGTTTTTGGACAATGTGGAACATCTTTATTTTGGCTTTTGGATTTCAAAGAATATTCACATGAAAATCTGTCTTATTATAACGGTTCTCCTCAAAAATTTCAAGGTTAATTGAGGATTGAAACTTGATTTATTATCAATAAACTAAAAACATAAAAGAGAACTAGCCACCAGTCAACGATAAAATTATATTTTGTACAATTTTTTACAGAATAAATAAACATAAACATCTATCACCCTACCAAAAAAATTTTTTAATTGTAAATGCTTTTGAAGATACAAAATGTGATGTCCTAAATGTGCCACACATAACTGTGATGTCATCTACTGGCCTGATTGACAACATAGTCAAAAAACTTAAAACAATTATAATTCGAAAACCACATAAACATTTTCGTTGAAATAAAAAGGATTCTTCATTATTTTTAAAAACACCTTAAATTATTAAATTAAGTAAATAATTAAAATGCCTAAGTAAAATATAAAATATAATTAATATGAATTTTATTATTAAAGTTTTTGAAAATTTTATTAAATTTATTAATTTATTAAACTTACATTTGCTCTGACTTTTGGGGCAGATACTTCATCATTCACAATACTTATTAGTATAGGTTTTAAGGTTGTGAATATACTAAGAGATTCTCCTTCACCTAATTGAATACATAACGCACTGCTGATTTGAGACGATAACACACGATCTTCGCCTTGACCTTTCTTCAGCAACTTCTCAACAACATCAGTCAATGTTTCTTTTCTAAAAAAATAAGACAAATAGTATTAATAAAGAAAATTAACCGAAGAAAAAACTCAAATTTTATTTTCGGTTAAAAAACGTCATATGCCAAAAATAGTATGACATTCTGTATGAAAATCAAAAAATATCATTTAAAATAAGCAAAATTTATTGTATTTTCATTTTTTCTTTATATCAATAGACCTAATCAAGTCCAGTTACTACTTGCAAAAGCAATTTAATTAAAGCTTGACAAGAAATACAAAAATTTTAATAAGACTCTTCCGCTGGGATTCCCTATCGTTCTAAAAAAGCCTTTTTTAACCGCTTAACTGGAACATTAAAATACTTTAAAATAAAATTTGAGTAAAGTTATCCATAAAGACTATCTTGGTAGAAATGCATTTCCCCTTTTACAGTCTGCTAAATTAACTAAAGAGGTTTTGAACTATTGTTAGTTTCATGTAAATAAAAATTGTGTTTCTAAGTAACTCTAGGGTGTGTAATAAAAAATTACACCTTATGAATGTCCCAATCAAAAAACAGCCCTTGCACCCTCCTCCTTCACAAATAGAAATTATAATTTATTAGCATATAGATATATTCTGTAAAATATCATACCTGTTAAGAAGAAATTCACTCATAAATCTTCTACAAATCCCTTTTTTTAATTGTTCTAGACAGATCTGACGACTTTTTGCACTGAAATCAATCGAAAATAGAATGAATGCATGTTTAGAATTAAAGAGAATGAAAAAATTCACTATTCACTAAAAAAATCTAAATCGCATAATTCAATTTTAGACTTTTTAACTAGTTTAGCAATCCCCTAGCATACATGATTTTGGCTGGAGTAACGTAGCTGAATTTATAAAAACCACAAATATCTTGACAAAACACTAATTGACTGTTACTAAAAAAAAGTCGCTACCCTTTTAATCAAAATCAATCAACGCTCTCACATTTTATTCGTAAATTTTAAACTTGTAACAAAAAACGTGTTATTACCAACATAGGCTGTTGAAAATGATCTTTAAAAATTAAAAAAATAATCTAAACATTATGCAAATGCAAAAAAAGTAAACAATTTTCAGCTCCCCAAATCTCCCTAAATCAACACTGTTTATTACATACCTCTTTTGTCTGGCTCCCTCGATACTATCCAGGAATTTTGATTCAAAATCCTCACTATATTCAATGCCATCTAAAAGAGGGAAACAAATAATTTTGAAAAATCAGCAATTTAAAGATAAATAATCGTCAGGACAAAATACCTACAATATTATGAAAAGTCTCAAGTCACAAAAATCTTTTCAAAAATATCAGCATAACAAAATAATATTCAGACAATACACATGTATATTGTTTATTAAAAAAATCAAAAATAATACTTTTGAATAAAAATTTAACTGTTGTACAGTCATTTCTAAAAACAATCAAAATTTTCTAGCTTCAACTCAGAGGAGATATTTGGGTCCAGTATGGAAAAACGAAAATTTAAAAAAAAAATGAAAATCGCTACGTTTCTACTCTTATGATCAAATAATTTTACAAAGAAAAAATAATAAACAACTATCAAGAAAGTTTTATGAACGAACAGATATGAGTAACTCATAAGGATCGGTTGACTTTACAAGCAATTAGAAATAATGATGTCATCAAAAAACATTACTTTTGAATTTTGCATCATAACTAAGTGCAGAAAAGATAATACAACTTTTTATGTGAACTTTTGATATATATACTCAATGTTGCTCTAGCAAATTCATTAAAAATAATTTCAATAAAAAATGACACAAGCATTAAGTATGTTATTTCCAATAACAAAGAGTTAACATGAGAAACAAGTTAAAAAGTCATTAGAGTTTAATTCTTTTTCTTGGTTATGTATGCTCCTGAGTGCATTATCAAATTGCCTGGCTAATGTTCAGGACGATTTTAAAAGAAATTTCTAAACTTTTCTGGATTTGTATTTGAATCTTTAAAGTATAAATAAATTTTGATAAAAACTAGCACTTAAATAGTTTCCTAGTTTTTCCTGGTGCTGCTTTTAAAAAACATATATCTCCAGAAAGCAAATAACCGCAAATTTTTTGATAAGAATTACGCAAAAATAATGGGAAATTGACAAAAACATAACTTTTAGATAAAAACCAAGCTACTTTTAGACACGTTTAAGAGCTCAGAAGTCCTGACAAAAGTTAATGACAAGTGTCCATACACTGACTCCATAGAACGTTCAAAAAAAAAGTTTGAACAAAATTTTGACAAATTCAGATTTTTTTTCAGAAATTTTTTCAAATTCATACCTTCCACATTTTCATCAGAAAGAAAATCTACTGAGCTAGCAAAACTTGTAACACTTTCATTGTCATCTTCTGATCCAAATCCATTTTCATCATTAACTCCATTAGGTCCTGAAAACAAGTTAGGATTTGTTTATTTCATCATAATACAATACAAAAAAAAATATACCTAGAATTTTTTTCAAGTTTGGTGTGTCAAATTGAAAAAAAAAATATTTGTTTGATATTTTATACAAATAAAAAGAAAGAAAAATCAGATAAGACATTTATTCTTTGATAAGTATAGAGTACAGGGTTATGATAAATAATTGAAACAATTCATCAACCATGAGTTAAAATTGGTTTCCTAGGAGAGAAATTTCATAAAGCGGCCTTTTCTGGAAATTTCAGAACAGGAGAAAACACTTAGGACCAAGCAAAACATGTTTTACGAACCAAAATGGAAAAATACTGTACTACTGATACATAAAAATGATGCATCATTTACGTATTTTAAAGCAAATATAATAGTTGTGTTTATTGTGTTTATATATTTGATATGATTAAGCGAAAAGAAAGAAAATAAAGATAATCATAACCATTAAATTGGAAATCAAAGAGACATTATGAAGGTAAAATTTAATAACAACAAACCTTAGGAACATTAAGACACTCTTATTTTCAATTGTTAGCCTGGTTAACCAGTTTAAACATAATTTGTTAAAAAACTATGGAAGTAAATAATTATATGGTGAGTAATTAAAATCAGTTAACAAAAAGTAATTAATCTTCTTGTTAACCTCAATCTCCCTTTCACTCCCTTCTGACTAAAGTAGAATGTAGAGTACTACCTTTTTTTGTAAAAGAAATACAAGATTTTTAGTTTTTCATTTGAAATTGGGACAGCTTCGATATCAACATATGTATGGTTTTATTTGGTCAGATCCTCTTACTTGATTAGATATTTTACTGCTTTCAATATTTGCAACTAATCATGATAGAAGGTATTCACTGTACCTATTTTGGTAAATTATTTTTGCTTTGCCGTTATAAGATAAATTTTGGTTTAAAATCTCTTTTATTCTTTCACATCATATATTTGGGGGTTAAATCAGCACCTAAAATGTAGTATTTGTTTGGTTGCGCTTTGAGACAGCCATTCTTGTCAAAATCACATATTCTTTTGGTTCAAAAATACCAAACAGCCTTAATTTAATTTTTCTCTTCAGCTGCAAGTTTAAATCCTGTAAGACAGGATTGTTGTCATGACTTCATTTTGATATTTTAAAGCTAATGATCTAAGCTTCATAAAAAATACCTTTCTTTTTGGGACTTTTACGGCGACTTGATCTTTTCTTTGCACGATTAGATTGTACATCCATTTTACAATTTTTAATTAAAATTCTATATTATAATTTAATAAAAATAATGTATAAGCCAATTTAGTAACAACTATTGCAAATAAATGTGTCAAATATCAAGGACAAAAGAAATTGAGTGGATATAAAGAAATAAGTAGAATTTGCTAGGAGTTTGGTTATAAAAGTTATTAGTAGATTTAATTCTGCTTTTTCTTTTAAAATAATAATATGATTTTCCAGCATCTCATAAAAATATAATGTATCCTATCCCTAAACATGATGACATCTAAAAATTATCATAAAAAAAGATTGAGACATATGCATGACCAGACAGAAGAGTATTTGAAAGAGCATCGCAGATCAAAAATTATGATAAAAATTTTCAAATCTTTTTTTTTTTAAAAAGAAAATAACTTTTTAAAATATGGAAAGCTTAATTTATACCTTATAATGTTAGTTATTACTATTCAACTAATGACTGGTGAGACTATAACTAACATTTGGTAAATTAAGGTTAGCAAAAGGTTATTTCCTAATTAAAAAAAAAAAAAAAAAAAAAAAATTTTCTCTGAAAATTTTCAACATTTTAAATATATATTGGAAGTAAAAAAAATTGTCATAATGAAATAAAGACTATTATTAATTAATTCAAACTTCCATGTTGCGTACAGTAAAACTTCACTTAAGTGCAATTATTTAAGAATAATAATTAGATGAGGCAAACACACAAAAAAATATTTTAATATATAATTTCATTTTAGACAAGTAAAGCAAACTTAGAGTGTAACTAAACTAAAATTACACTCCTGTTTCCCAATCAAGAATTTCCCATGCTAATCATTGCACTAATAAAAGATTAAAATGACATAATTTAAAGCCTTGTTTTTTACACAAACTGTTCTTTTTGTAGTATCCATGTACAGAAGCTATAAATATCATATTCAATAGAAAAACAAAGCATAAAAGCTTTTCCTCAATACAAATTAATAAATCATTAGATATTATGACAACATAGTGATGAATTTTAAACTGATTTATAATCAAAATATAGTAATGGTGCAATATATTACAAAAAATTTTGTACAGGAAAAAATCAAGGATTTTGCTTTTAAAAATAGTTTGCAAGATTTTCAATGTAATAGAAATAAAAAACATACATAATCAGTAAAATAATTGGTGAAGCATTTCCATGTTTTTAGGATCTAATACAACTTGGCATAAACTTTTTAAAAAAAAATTTGGAAATTTCTTCAGTGATTTAAAATTATACAAAAATTCATCATGAGATCGAATTGATAGCATAGATTACAGCATGGTTGAAAATTTATGTTTGAGTGGTTTTGGGCCGCCATAAGATTTCATGAATGACACCAATGAATCCCAAAATATTGCCTTTCATTTTTGAGTTCTTTTCCCTCAACTTTTCTAAATAACCAGCAAAGATGTTAAAAATGATTTGATTTATTTGGCTTTAAGAGATATGACCGTCAAAAATCGAAATATTGAAACTGAGCTGACCACAGAATAGAACAAAATTTTTGAAAAATTAAAAAAAAAAAAATTATAAATTCCTTCAAATACAACAAAATTAAATTAGTTTTATAAATAACAGCAGCAACATAGCCTGCTCAGATATTCACATTTTCTTGGCTAGATTAGTTTCAAATCCCACTGTCAACTACAAAATTGATTAAAACCGATTATCATGCTATAAGTTTAGGCCTTTCAGAATCCCCAGTTATGACTGGAAAGTTAAGGAGAATGTTAAGAAGATCCACGTAAAATTTAATTCTATCTCTATCACAAATGACATGTGCAAGACTGCCAATCATGTTGCCAAATATATCACATCTCTACAGCCAACCACTATATGACTGAGAGTTTGATGGTTCATACAAAATGTGAATAAAGATGACAGTTGAGAATTCAATGTTATTCAAATTCAGACATTTGCTAAAGTCCCACGAATCACTTGCGCTCATCGCCACGATACACAGACGCAAAGTTTGGAAACGCTTTGTTGATGACATCTTTGCGATTATCAAACGTATCTAACTCTCTTCAAGCCTTCTTCGAAATATTAAACAACCTGCATCAACAAATAAGCTTTACTATCGAAAATGAAAACAACAATTCTATAGTATTCTTGAACACACTCGTAACTTGACATCCCGACAAATCACTCTCTGTCAACGTCTACCGAAAACCGACACACACCGATCAATATCTAAACTTCTCTTTATGCCACTCAAATTCTGTTAAGAAAAGCGTCATCGACTCATTATATACTCGTCCCAAAGAAATAGTTTCGAATCCAGCTGACCTCACCAAAGAATACCAACACCTCAAAACCGTCCTTACCACAAATAACTACCCAAAAAACTTCATTGAACATCAAAACAAAAAGCTCGAAACTCCTAACCCAATCGTTAAACCAAGAAAAGAAGATCCAATCAGCTTCGTGAACTTACCATACGTCCCAAAGTTAAGTGAAACCCAAAAACGTATATTGACTAAACACAAAATTCGAACAACATTTTACTCGCATCAAACTCTTTGCAATATACTATCGCATCCAAAACACCCTCTTTAAAAAGACCACAAAAACAATATCGTATACCCTATTCCACGCCAAAACTGTCCATCTGTCTACATAGGTGAATCCAAACCATCATTAAAAAATCGAACCACCGAGCATCAACGCGAAGTTAAAAAACATGACACTAATAACAAAATCGCAACACACTGATGGAAAAAGGATCATTCATTTAATTGGGAAGATAAAACAATTATCGATTCCGAACCTCGACTCATCTCACAAAAAATCAAGGAAGCCATTCACTCAATAAAAGAACCGAACCATATCAAGCCAGTTTCTTACACTTTGCCCAATATCAGA
>JAUZNK010013877.1:0-22740 GCA_035046665.1 Euphysa ruthae | reverse complement strand
ATATATATATAGATATATAAATAGATATATATATAAATATATAAACACACACACACACACACACACACACACACACACACACACGCACACACACACACACACACACACACATGCTTACACGCACACACACACACACACACACACATGCTTACACGCACACACACATACATGCATACTGACATACAATAGCATGTAGCATTAATTTGGTAGTTTATATATTAATACAAAAATCCAAGATTACTAAATAACAATCAAGCACTATATAGTTAATACATAAATTTACAAATCCTGCATCAATATTTACTTAGAAATTGCATTTGCAAGAAAGATTATGTAGCCATTGTATAGTTAAATGTTTTATTTGATTTTATTAACATTTTATATATGCTAAATACTGTAAATACTGTAGCAATGATTGATTCTAAATTCATTTTTTGAACTGATACACAACAAAACAAATGTTTAAAAACATTGAAAAATGCATTACAGAAGTTTTTAAAATAACTTTGTTTATGATGTGTATGTGCAAAGTGACAAAGCAGTTTTTCTTAGTTTGGATAGGTGCTGCTCAAGTGAATATTGTCCGTGTATGTTGATTTTGCATTTTCTTTAATTTATTTTTTACAAAAAAATATATAAAACGCTTAAGAGAAATAATATATTATAGCAATGAGAAGCTTCAACGTCAATATCAATTTGCGGAATTCCGTAAGATGGCCATAGGGTACAACATTCGTGAATCAAATTTTGCAGATGTTTCAAGTATAGAGGTATTATTTTAAGTTACCCTTTTAGAATATCATTTATACAATTTTGTAATCAAATCTCTGTACCTCAAATGATATCATAGAACCACATCTCTTAACAGCAGAGAGAACTTATTTGCCAGCATTTTCCAAAATCTTTTCATGCTACCTCTCCTGTCGGTAGAACTAAAGTTAGAAATTTTTTCGGACTAAATTAACAGACACTTTTAGTATCATTTTATTTCTGCTGGAACATATTTTCAGTGATTTTGAAATTTTGATAAAGAAAATAAATTTGATTTTGAAAATTGACCGTAATACTAATATGGTAGCAACAAAAGATTTTGCTTCAGTTAAAATCCAATAAAATGTAGTCATATGACTACATATAGTTTGATGCTGCTGGTAGTGGGAGTAAAGTTGCTATATTTCAAATTGATCTTTTTTGACCAGAATTTCACCAATATAAAAATGAAATTTTTAAAGATATTTAATTTGGCGGTTTGCTTTGGTTCTACCATACTTTCAAAAATATGAAGGTAATAATGTGAGAAAATATTTTTAAGTCAGATTTTTTACGTATCAATATTCATTCTCCCTGAAAAATTGTTTTTGTATCCCATTCACTTTTATAGGTTAATGATTTTATGCTTATATTTTATAGGATGTTATAATCTACATGTTTCAAACCTATAAGGAGGAAGCTCTCAAAGATGCTTTGTCGGTAAACTGATACATATTCATATAGAAAATTTAAATTTTGTCAAAATTTTTGGTGGCCATTACGAATTCTATTCAATATTTAATTTTTTGGTGTTTTAAGAAATTGTATAATCATTAAATCATATCGATGTAAGAAATGTTTTTTAAAAGCAAGAAAATATTCAAGGCATTGTGTTGAATTTGTCAATGTTTGCGGGAAAACTATGGAATTTTGAATATATTTAATTCCCAAGAGGAAAAAAATAGGTAAATATGTTGAATTTTTATAATACTCAGAAAACTCTGGTTAAGGTATTTTCATCAAATAATTTTATTTGTTAAAAATTGTGTGGTTTAAAATAAACTCTTTGGAAACATTGATAATTTTGAATATTGCTATTGTTTAAAAGTACGTTGGTTCGTTAGTTTAGAATAAAATTATTTATCGCAATTACTCACTTGTTCTAATAATAATTTTTTTTATAAGATTTGCAAGTACTTCACAGCTGTTAAAGAAACGTTTGTTTACTTCACACAGATACGTACATGGATTTGTCAAAAGAAGGTTAGTGCTGTTTTGGAATTGTTTTGGAACTTTGAGAATTGTTAGCACAGGCTAGTTGGCTCTTTAATCATAGTTTTTTAATTTGTGATATTTTCTAATGATAAAAAAGACATTTTTATTCCAGACCCCTAAAAAACAAAAATTTATGCATAAAGTTTTCTTTTAATTGAAAAAAAATATATTTTTTTAGAACATAAAGTATATTATTACAATAAAATTTTTCTGAGATTGATAGAATAATGATACTGTGCAATAAAAAATAAATTATTTTTTCTTTTCTTTTGAATCCCAAATACACAAAATTACTTGAAAAACTGCATTTGGTTTAAATCTATAAATTCTTAATCTTAATCTATAAATTTGCATTCCGCGTTAAGTTTTTTGATGAAACTTGTTCTAAGACCTTTTAAATTGAGTTGTATAAATCTTGGTTTTTTAGTTAGATATGCTCTGCAGCGATGAAATTGATAATTAACAGGTTTTATTTGTCTACCTCTAGAAAAATTTGATATTTGAGAAATAAATTTAATTTTATTTCATGTTTTTTTTTTTCTGTAAAGTTTTTTCAGTAATCATTTTAAATATACAATGGATAGTTGTTAATTACAGAACTTAAATGTTAAATAAGTGTGAATTTTAGGTGAAATATTTTATTCTTTCAGATTCACGAGTGTTGTCAGCTGATAAAACATATAGATGATGAGAATGTTTTGAAGGTGTCGAACAGTTGCTTAGATTGGTATGGCAATCTGTTTGAGCCTATAGATGATGAGGTAAATGGTTGAAACTTGTTAAATTCATTGTCAAACCATTTGTTAACCCTTTTGGTACTGAGAATTTTTTCAGTGAACTATCCTGAATACTGAGCACTTTTTTAAAGGAAAAAAAATGACCCATTTTATGGAATATTTTAGGTGATACAGATCACTGAAAACTCAATGATTCTCATTTAAGATACAAGATATTTGAGGATAATGAAAAAAAGGTGGCTGTTTGGGCTCACCGCAGGCCATTGAAGTTACGTTTTCTTATATGAGAAAAATCTCACAAATAGGTAAATGTAACTTGTCAAGATGATCGAGTATATATACTCGATTTATCTTTTATTACAACATTGCCAGTCAAGTATACTATAAGTTGATTTGAACACAAATTTTTCAGCCAAAAAAAAAAATTGATAAAGGAGTTTTTTACAGGAGGACTTTGAAACCTCAAAATACAAAATATTAGTAAAAACTATTTCGTTGATAGATGTCTATCAGTTATTTGGGACAAGAGCCCACTACGAAATCCTAAATGATATTTTAAGGCTTCAACTACTCATATATTTGGATTTTTGAATATTGTAATTTTACTACAAAGTTTCCACTTGTCGTTGTGTGAAAGTGGCATCTATTAATTTAAGGTGAGTTTAAGAAGATCTATTTAAATTTTTGGTTCGTTGCTGCAAGTTTGTTATTATTATTATTTTATTTTTTTTCAATTTCAAAATTTCTTTAGGACCGTGCAGAGCAAATGGTCATCACTGAAGCTGTTATGCTTATTATGAAAGTGGTATGCAGCTTGAGTAAGTATTTATTTATAACTTTTATATCTTTTAAAGATTTCTTACTAGTGACTAAACTCATTTTGTTTGAAAGGTTTGAGATAATAATGCTGCATTTGTTTATTCAAACTTCCCTACTACACTCTATCTAACATTAAATTACTAAACTTCCCTACTACACTCTATCTAACATTAAATTACTAAACTTTAATCATCCAGATAAATTAGGCACTTCAAATTATTTTTCGAATTTCCTACTTTCTACCACATTTTTATATGGTAAAGCAGAATCCTTGGGAGATAGATATCTCACCATTATTCAGATATTATGATTTTCCAATAATAAAATGCATTTTTTAAAAATAAGATTTGAAAGGACTTTCTTGGTAGCATTTGAATAACTGTTTTATTCTTAGCTTGGGTATCTATCTGCTTGCTTGTAAATATATTTTAACTAATCCTAAAACCACACCGGTCATTAAAATTCAAAATTTTTGACTTTTTTGAGTAGCAATGTGATTCTAGATATGATTTTGATATGTAGCCAATCTATAAATTCACGTTTATGCTACATTTTATTATGTATATATTTTATATATTGTTGGTGAAAAAATATATATTAAAATAAATGAATGCTAATATATAGTATAAAAACAACAAATAACATAAAATGTCATACAGTTTTTCAAGTAATCAATTATACACTAGATGTTTTATGCATACATAATTCTGATTATTTTAGAAATTGCATTATCTCAAATGAATGTGTTGCAATTTTATAGTTATTATACATTTTTTTATTTTAATAATTTATGCTTTTAAACATCATTTTTCAGGCAAGATGTTTAATTGCAAGTTTAAAATGCATTTCCAAAAACTAAAGAGTATATATTGCTTGCAGGTGAGTATGTTCTTTGGCTAAAGTCAGTTATTATGTCTGGAGTCACCTTAAAATAAGATATTGAGAATGCAGAATAATGATAAAGCACCATTTTAATATCATTCATGTTGTATGAGTACATTTGTTACAACGTCATTTACAATAACTAAACAAAGCTAACATGTTAAACCCATTGAAAATCCACTTTTAAAATATTAAACAAAAAATAAATTATTCTAACCAATATTTTCAAAGTGCAAACTACCCCTGTCTGCATCTAGCACTTTTCCCACAAAGTTTTTATTGGTTTTCTCCTAAATTTTTTGTGGAGTTTTAAGAACTATAGTGACAGGCTTTGTCTGGTATAACCACCTGTCAAAAATTCAGTTTCAACCTAATATTTTGTTTTAAAATTCTTATTTGAAGTTAGAGGACCTTTCAAGTTTTTTCTGATCTAAATATGCCGACTAGTTTTTTTTTTTTTTTTTTTTTTCCTGTTCCTTTTTTTTAAAAATTTACATTAAGTTTTTGCCTAAATATGGTTTTTAGGCCTGAAAACAGTCTATGTTTATTAAAATCTGTATTTACAATGAACACTGAAAATTTTTTTTTAGATTATACATTTTTTTTTTATTCAGTAATGTATAAAAATTTCTTGTTTTTCTTAGAAATAATGAATTAATCTCAATTCACCACAATTATTGCCACATGATAAAACATAACACCCTAAAAGGAATGGTGAATAGTTTGCCCATGGTCATGCACAACTTTTTTCAAATTTTAATCCAAAAACAATATTTTAAATTTTTCTTATAAGCCGATCAGTATTTTTTTTTGTCATATTTTGCATGAAGTTTGAGTTACATACATAGAAATTATCTTTTTATACTCACTGGTTGAAAAATATTAGCTTATCTAAGCTTATCTTTCAGGCTGGAGTTGTACCTAACCATGTCATTCCTTTCTAAACTATCAAAATATTCCAGTTTCATTGCCAATGTCTTACTTTCATACGACATAAAATTTCAATATACCTATAGCAATCATTCAATCTAAATCAACAAGACTAAAAATAAGCAGAGAAAGTAAATTTTTTCCGTGCAGAGCTTGCCTTAAAATAAAACTCATTTTACTACCAGACATATAGCCTAAGTAACAGAAGCCATCAATTTTTTCTGCAATGTCTATAATCTCACCTTTGCATTGTTTACCTACAAACTGAATGGCAGCTCACAATCTTCCTACAATACCACTGAATTTCTTATGTATCCAGTACTTACAAGTCTGGCAAAATATTGAATTACTACCAACTTCTAAAATGTTGAATTACTTCAACTTTCTCTCTTTCTTTCAAACTCCACAAGGCCACTTTCCATTGCCATAGCCACTTTTGGCTTCATTGCTCATGTTTTTGCTAAATTTTAAATGTACTCGCAACCCTTTTTCTTTTAGTCTTGTCTTCCAGCTCTCAATCTTTTCCGTATGACCTACTATCAGAACCAGATCATCTGCAAATTCTATGGGCTCCCTATTCTGTGCTCTATCAACAAACTTCTGAAACTAAAAGAGCTAAGTACCAAGCCCTGATGAGCACTAACATTAACACTAAATTCTTCAATAAGGGAATCATTAACACTAACATGACTTCTAACTTTGTGTAAATAACTTACAGAGCAGTGACAATGAGAATACATTTGTGCGATGGAAAAGTGTTTGAAGATTCAAACAAAGGTTGGGTCCAATTAGGTTGAGTAATTTTTTCTAAATTTGGTCAAGAATATGTAGACATACACAGACCAAACCAAAGATGGCAGCAATATTCAATACATGGTCGAATGGTAGCCTTGTAGATATAAAGTACACTTTTGGGTGGAAGAAAGTGTCCCACCACAAATAGAGATCTAACCATCTTAGCAGCAGATTTTGCAATGGATTCAATGTTAGAATTATAAGAGAAGTTGTTTGTGAACAATCAAATTTGCATAGATTCAATAAGTTCACCACTACCATTCATCAGCACAGATGGAAGGAAAGGTGTCCTAATACAGTTTATGGAAGGAAACTTCGTTTTTGAAACATTGAATGACATCAACCATTTCTCACCCAATTCAACAACAATGCAAAGATCATCTTCCAATTCAGCTGTCATTTCAATCTCATTAAAAGCATTATTTTTCTTCCCTAAAGATGACTGCAAAGTAATCTCATCCGCATTTATATCAAGTTTTCAAAGAATGCTATTAGGTAGATCATTAATGAAAATTAGAGTAGGTCTCGAAACAGAATCTTGAGTGACACCAGAATTTACAGAGTAACAGTTCGAAGAGTGGCCATCATGGATCACCTTGATTTCCCTTGCCTGACAAACAAAACTTATTGATATTCAAAACTTCTCCAGAGATACCATATGAATTCATCTTATTAAGAAATGTAGCATGCCATACCTTGTTCAATGCCTTAGAGATGTTGAGTGCTGTTCACATTGTTTCAACGCAAGCATCAAGAAATTGGTAAACACACTTACAGATGTCAGTCCTGACTGTCATCTGAAGTGAACCTACCAAAACGAAGACCGTAATGATGATCAGAAAACAGATTGAGCGACTCTAAATGACAAGTAACACAGTTAATCAATGGTTCAAAGTCATTACCTACATTTGAAAATAGACTTTCCAGAATTTTTGAATACTGGGACAGCCAATGCCAGGAAGAGGTTTAACAGAATTTAGCGATGCACTTCTTAAACAACCTGCAGAGAACTGGAGAGCACTTTTTTAGTATAATTAGAGGAATTTTATCAGGGCAAGTAGCTTTAGAAGAATTAAGAGGAACAATGTTGAAATGAGTCAAGTTAATGTCAGTTCTGATATTTTTCATAATACAACATTGGCTTTAATAGAAAACCTACTGTCTTGTTTGAACAGCTTGTACTAAAATTCAATTCAGTTTATTACTTTGCTTGTCAGTTATGAGCTTTTTGCCTCAAAGCAAAAAGCAGTTTTGTGGCGTCAGAGAAGCAAGTTGTTGCAGATCCAGGGTCATCTTTCAAGCGCAGCTTGGCACTAAAACTGCAGTGCCATTTAACAGTTGTTAATAGAACTAAGCTGCTAGGAAGGAGTTTTAGCTCCTTTTTATCAGTCGGCAATGTATCAGAAATTCATTCAAATCAAACTCGAGAATATCAAAGTTAAAATTTCAGCACACTAGCTGAAATCAATTACGTTATTTTGTTATAGTAACCCCTTGTTATAAACACATCTTTGGAATATTAGATCATGGACTAAATGCATTATAATCGATGTTTAAGGAACTTTTAATGTAACTTGCAATGGTTTGTTTTAGTGAAAAGTCCTTTTTTTTTATAGCTTTCATAGGTCCTATTTTTACTTTTAAGCTTTGAAGATAAAAAATATCATTCAAGATTTGGAGTTTCAAAGGTGTTTCTTTAAGAAATAACTGATTGAAATAATATGTTGAAATAAAAATATATTTTATATCACAAATTCTGTTGTTTCTTTAATATATAACTAATTCTAGTATTTTATCTGTTAATGGTTGCTTTTTATTTCAGAAAGAGTTTGGTTATTTTATCTCGTTTAATGAATATACAGATGAGGAGTATTGCAAGAAACTTGTGATTAACTTCATTTCTAATCCTACGTCATTATCATTTTTAGTAAGTTTGGTTATTCCAAAAGTTTTTTTTTTTTTCATAATTTAATATATGCAATTTCAAAAAAATATATTGACTAAAAGATTAAAAAAAGGCAAATTTATTTCATAATTAAGTTGCATGTAAACATTGAAAAAATTTTTTCATGTATATTGCTGTTTTCGTGCGGTACAAAATGGCTGCATCTTCTTTGTAAACAAATTATTCCACAGAAGAGGCCAGGAAAGTGATCTCGAAATGACTTGCTGATAGCTGTGAAAAGTGTGAAAGTGAATGTGAATCCTCTCTTTCATCCTTTGAATTAAATTTGGATAATTTAAATATTGCACAAGCTGTGGATCCTTATTCTGTTGTACTTGAAAGTCCAGATATTTGTGTTGTCAATATGACTAGTACTGACGATGAAATAGAAGATAAAATTATTGTTGTTTGGAAGCCACATATGTGTGCAAAATATTGTTTTATGATATACTATACAAACAATAATGGATAAATTGTTTATTGACAGTTTTTTAGAACTTCTTGATTAGGTTTTGCATTTTGAAATCTTATAGGTCATACAAAACACCTTGTGAAATACTTAAAATGTAAATTAAAGCAAAACTGTTTGCTTCAATTTGGTTAGTAAACTATAGTTCTATCTGAAAACACTGTTTTCAGAAGTTTTATCGGATAAATAAATTTTTTAAGTGGTCCTGAAGAGCATGGGGTTTTTCACTTCATAAAATTTTTTTGTCTTTGTTTATAACTTTATTGTTTCTCAATATTTATTAGTTATATTTGTTTATATTATTTATTATTATTTATCATGAAGCATTTTTAATAAGCTTCCAGAAGGCTTTGGATAAAAGAATATCCTATATTGAATTATAATGATTTTTGTGTAAATTAATCCCATACCCAAAAAGTAAAAAAAAAAAATTAATTTAGGCATGGAATTTAAAAAAAAAAAAAAAAATGATGTACAAATGGCCATCTGTCTAAAGCATTTCTATTTTGATATTTATCCCAATTATGGCAATTTTTAGGACCATGCCTTTTACTCATAAACTATTCATTTTTTGAAATTTTGCTTGAAGTTAGAAGACCATTAAGGGTACTTTTTTTGGTACTGTGCTCAAATATAGTAATTTTTTATCCGAAAAAAAGATAAAATTAGAAGAAAATAATGTGATCATTTCATCAAAATTATTGATAAGATTTTTCAATTGTACTTTTTTCATTAAGGATTATTTATAAAACATAAAAGCCATTACAAATGCATAGAACCACTATTTTCACATGAAAATAATTCCACGTCCAATACATAAATGTTTATATAAATTTTTAAATTTATTTAATTTTTAGCCTGCACAATACGAGTACAAGCCTTCAAATAAAAATACTTTACCCGCAAGTAAACTAATAAGGTAATTAAGTAAGTGATTCCAAAATTACATATAAAGGTTTCTTAATTATTTGTTAGTATGTGTATAATCTGTTATTGTATGTTTTTCTATAAATACCTGTTATTGAATCTGCCCAAGGTTTGTGATCTTTAAGTAAGGCAAAGTGGTTGTTTGTCTGAAAACAAAAGTTCTTTGTTAGTTGCCATCATAATTGAAAAAAGATATGTACTACCCAAGCACATGATTAGCTTAAAATATCCTGATTTGGTTATTTTATTATATGTGCATTTAACCTGCATGGAATTTTTGAATCATATTGTATATCAATATGGCCCTGAATGTCAGTAAATGGCTATTTGGAAAGAAAGAAAATTCTGTTGTTAATTTTTAGTTCTCGTTGATTTAAATTTTGTTTATTTTTATCGTTTTTAAATATTTTACCACAAAAGCAGAGGCTCACTTGAGGTCTTTGGCTGACATTAGGATAGAGTTATATAAATATTCACAACACCTAAGCTTCCTTCCCACACATAGCAAGCACATCTAACAGCCAGCGACATACTCAAATTACATTAACTTAAGTATACTTTAGCATACTTCAAGGATTTAATCTAGATCTTTTTATATGCCCACACTAGTAGCCTACGAATGATATCAGCCTTTTTGGATCTCTGTTTGGACCATACTTTTTTTCTAAAATATCAATTTTATAAGATCTTATTTTTGTACTTGTTCAAATATATCCCAATATGGCATAAAAACAAATATTCTCAAAATATATTATATTATCTCATGGCCCAGTCCTCAATTCATATCAATTCTATATAGCTGTTGCATCCTGCTTTGATATTTACGTACTTAGTAGAATTCAACTTATTTTTATTTTTGGCTGCTCTGCTTAATTCAATGATGACCAATCATTAATTGTTAAAAAGATGGATATAAGCAACTTGAGAGTCAACATCAAATAATTTCTCAGAATAACAGGATATCTATATCAATACTAAAATAATAATAATAAAATAAATCTTTCTCCCTTTAATTATTAACACCTTTCTTTAAGTTGTACATAAATTTGTTATTTCTAATTTTGGACGCATTAGAATATTTAAAGGAGAAATGTGGTTTTAATCTTCAAAGCATATTCAATAATCATTCCTACTTTCAAATTTAGAAGTGATACATATAAGTTAGATATTTATATTAAATGTGTATTCTAGAATTTTAAAAACACAATTTTTCACAATTAGAAAAAGAAACAGCATAATTCCTGAAAATCCATTTAAACTAAACCAATTCAGTTCCGAAAAAATTGTCAGCTATACAGATTTTATATAACAGATTTTTATTTTTGTCGGACAATGAAATGATGTCTTTCATTTGGTGTAAATATCACATTTTCTCATGTACGAATGTTAATTCCATATTTTTTATTTGAATATGAATATCCCAATTTGAATATATATAATTTTAGATTCGGTGAATTATTAAACATTAAAGGATGTTTGCTTGACCAATTAAGAGTGGATTACTATTTGGAAAATGAAGATTTTAATCTTGCATTTGAAATTGTCAGGTAAATTATTAAGCATTAATTTTTTATTCAATGTTTTTTTTTCCAAAAATTTATTTTTTGAAAAGAAAACACTTGAACAAATTAATTCAAAATTTTCCAATTGCTATTTCTAAAAGAGTATCTAATTTAGATTTCTGTAAAAAAAAAAAAAAACTTAAAAGTTTGTGAGATGATTGTGAAATAAAATTTAAAAGTTCTTGATCCATACTCTAGAGAACAGGCTAGGATAGTGGTCATAAAAATTTTGTAGTAGTCAAAAACTATTATGGGAAGTTGGCTGATTTTTCTGTTATTAGGTTACATTAAAAATGGGTGAAAATTTTAATAAAGAAGTATATTCTTTCAATAAGTTTTATTTTGGCTGGTGGAAGTCAAAATATTTTTGTTAATTTTTTTTTTGAAGATTTTTCTCTTGTTTGTTTTGATTTAAACTATCCCACGCACTGTGTAAAACAACTTAATGTAAAAGATTGAATATCATGGAAATCTAAAACCTGTTTCAATCATTGAAAAATTTCTTTAAAAAAAATAATAACCGTATTTTCATGTAGAAAGAGCTTCACCAGAATGCTTTTTTTCTGAAAAACATTATAAGAAAGTTGTAAATTAAATATTTAAATGATTACCACATTATTATTTCAAATTCTGTATGAAGTTGAAAGAGCATATAGTCAACTGCCAAAAATTCTTGTTTTTGCGGCTTTGGACTTGTTTTATGACCAAAAGACTGCCCAAATCGATGTTGTTTTTTTTTACTTTTCTCCAAAAGCTACATTCTGATTATATTAAATTTTTGGATTGTATTAGGAAATAATATTTCTTATAAATATTTCTTATATGTTGGCTATATTTTTTATGCCTAGTCCCCAGGAGCCGAAACATAGTCATTTTGAACTAAAATCAACATTTTAAAAATTTTCTCATTATCAGTTTATTAAAAATTTTAAAAATTTAGCATGAAGTTAAAAAGAACCATCTTTTGGCAGATATGGCGTCTTCAAGAAAATTGAAAATTGGCCCTAAAGCGTATCAAATTTGGTTAAAAAGTGACTGTTTTTGCATTTTTCAAGAAATTATTTTCCATCGCCTCTTAAATTTTTTTAAATGTTTAAATATTTTAATTGTGATTAGTTTTACATTTTGATGATTTTTGAATTGTTTTTGAGTCTAATTTGCAGTACTCAAAACAACCATGATCATTTTTGATTTAAAAACAACATTTCTGAAATTTTATCGGAATTCGTTCAACTTTTTAAATTTTGCAAACGGTGACATTTTTGCGATGTTGGCATTTTTAACGATGTTAAAATATTTTATTAGTTCCTATTAGTAGCCAACATGCCTCTTATGAAATTAATAGCAGATTTAGATGCTGAGCTTGAATTCAGAATGCTTCAATTTACTTACGGTTAAATTTAGTCTGGGTCAAAGATTGATGGAAAACGTAAATACTATCAATCCATCGATTTTTTAGATTTTTAATTTTTCGCAGCATTCAAATTATTTTTATCATTAAGAATTTTTCTATGATTTCCGTGATGAAAACTTGTTAGTTGATGTGTTAGAGGATTATTATTATATTTATTTATTTATATATTTAGAGGTTTTATATATTTATTTATTCATTATGAATGTATAACTTATCATTTTGTTTGAGATTTGTTGATTTTTCATAAAGTAGATTGTCCAGGTGTTCATCAATCACTGAATTCCTTGTTAATAAATTTGTACGTATGAACAAACTTTAAAATAAATCAGTTTAGATAAAATTTCTGTGAGAATTTTTTTTTTTTTTTTTAATATAAAATTTTTGTTGATTTAAGATTTAAGCACCTTTGGAGGTATGTGTATTAGAAATAATTAAATTGCTGAATTTAGTAAAATAAAAAAGGAACATGAAACATTTTTCAAAGTACTTTGAGTTGCCTAAGGTTCGGGTAAGTTTAAAATTGGAATCATATAATGGATATTCATCGAATTTCAAAATTTTACTATAATATATAATCAATAAAAAGAAAAAGGATATCAAAGGAAATCATTTCTTTTTTCATGAAATATGAAAATGAGATAATTTGTAATGCCTTTTATCAAACAGATAAAAACGCCAGATATAGCATCTGACAAGCGTTTGACATTCTAAAGCTATAGGCATTTAGATAAGGGGTATCTTAAAGACTTTTTTACCTGAAATCAGATATTTTTATCATCAGATTGGAGTAGTTTTCTTAGATTTCAGAAAAGAAATAGAAAAAAAAAGCTCTAGCCTCATATCTGGTTATAAAAAGTTTGAAGTTTTTTTAAACCTTCATGTTTATTTTGAGCCATTCTAGAAAGTAAATGTACAGCAACTGGGTCGTTATTCATCCGGAACTTCTAATTTTCTTTGACTAGATGAAAGATATGCTGTTGGCTGGTGGTGTTTTTTAATACATGCCATTCATTCTGAATATAATTATATTTTTATAACATCCAATATCTCACTGAACATTGTTTGTTTTATTAAGTATATTTTTGCGGTTTTAGTGAACTTTTAAAAGAACGTCAACATGATAACATTTACTCATCACGCAACCCGTTAAGATTGAAACTTTTCCATACAGTGGCATTCTCTTTATTTAATTGTCCTGTTGGAAAATTTGATTGGGTATCCTCAGCGCATGATCTTTACACGCTAGCTTCACAAGCATTAGCACTTTGTGAAAATGGTAAGAATTTGGAAGATAATATTTTGTCAGGAAAGTTTTTGAATATTGCGAAAAGCCAATTGATATATGGGTTTGAGAGTTTGAGATAGACAGAATTTTTTTTAGGTATATAATTGAACTTTAAAAAAATCCTCAATATTTAGATTGTGATTTTTTGAGACTTCTATTTCATCTATTTCAGAGATTTTTTTTTTCCCATTATTGACCGGTAGTACTTAAACTGTGCATTATGTATATTATGTATATACTGTGACCATGGCCCTAGACAGTATATATCTGGTCCAAAAAAAAAGTATATTCTTTGCTATTTATCGTATATTGTCTATTTGGAGATATTTTTTAAATTTGTACATCAGCCCTTAAAGCTTCAAACAAATAGCACATCAAGATTTCCCAATCAATGTAATGTTACATTGATACCTAATTGTTATAATTTAGACAAAATTTGTGATTACTTGACAATGGGTTCATTGATGCGATTTGTTGATACTATAGCATCACAGTGTGAAGTATCTGATTATCAAGATGATCCAAAAAAGTAAGTGAATATTAACTTGGCTATGCTCTAAGTTTTTTCTCTGCCCACTTAAAGTCTTTTGTGAGAACAAAAATAATTTCTATTTTGTTTCTTTGAAATTGATTATATAAAATGCATTCAAAACTCAGGGAAATCATTTGAGTTATGTCCAAATTTGGTAAAAATTTTAGGGAAACGCTTTGATGATTATCCTTTATCTTTTGAAATTCTAAAAGAAAAACACAATTCTGGAATTTTCTTATTTCTGTTTAAAAAGTTCTAGTTTCATCGGATTTTATTATTTTTGGTTTCCACCACAACAATGTTGTTGTTCTAGCATAATGGCAAAAAATATCCTGCAATTTCCTCTGTATTTTCTTGAATTTTTTTTTATATATATATTCAAAAAACGTTAAAATTGTCTTGGATTTTTGATATATAAAATTTTGGTTGATTTGCTTAGAGATAAATACAGCAATTTTGAGAAAAAACAGAATCTTTTCAATTTTAGTACTTTTATTGTAATGTCCCAGCCGTTGATCAACAGAAAACATTATAATCAGTTTTTATAAAAAAATTTTTGTTACAGATCTGAAGGTCTTATTTACGAGTGGATATTAGATGAATACAAGGATGACAGTTTAGTTTTGTCATCAGCTGAAGTCTTACCCTTGCTACAGAACATTACTTTTTCTTGCATATCTGGTGAGGTTGCATTTAATTGTTTTGACCAACATTTTTCATCACCACAACTTAATAAAAAATTTAATTTGTTTTACAACAAATTGTGTATGCTCTCCTAAAACCTGAAGATACAAAATTTGTCACTCTGTTGTTGTATTTTAGGAGCAGCTTCTGTATTTGTTTATATATTCCTAAAATGTAAGCTAGCATAGCACAGCAAAGTAGATTTATTCAACCTGTTTAATTATAACAAATAATAAATTTAAAATTTATTCAAGTATCTATTTTTTTTTTTTTTTTTTTTTTTTTTTGTAGATTTCAAACTCTTTACCTTTCATTTGAAAAATGATTATTTTTTCACAAATCTACTGTTTTTTTCGTCTTTTGTTACTGGACACAAATACGGTCATTTATTGCCTAAAATCAACATTTTAAAAAATTCTCTCAAAAGTCTGTTCATTAAGTTTTGCATGAAGTATGTTCTTAGGGGAAATCTTTTGACCTATTTGACCACCTACCAAAATTTTTTGGCCAGGCTTGTGCCCGATTCATGACCCAAAAACAACAAATAACAATGTTTGAGTTTTTTCTGACTGCTATGATACTTAAATTTTGAATTACATTAAGAAATATTATTTTTGATATATTCAACATGTCAGCCATTTTAAAAATGTTATGGGCCTAGTCCCCAGGATCCGAATTTTTGTCTTTTTGGGCTTTTTAGGTTACTCAGAAATTTTACCGAAATCTGTTTCGTGTTTTTTTTTTTTCTTAAAATTTTGCATAAATTTAAAGGTCTTTAGACGTTATGCCTTAACCGATATGTACAGTACAACTGCTGAAAAACTCCGGAAGAAGCCAAGAGTGTCATATAAATTCACTCATGTTAGTTTGGTCGTCCGTAACACTTTTTCTCAGTAACCCTCTGTTTTTCTATTTATTATATTTTTTTTATGAAGTTCTTGTAATATTACGGTAGAATAGTGACAGTTTTGAATTTTGAAATAAAGTATTCGGTACTGGATTAAAACCTGGTATTTTGTGATCTTGAAGATCAGTTTGTTAATTTTTTCTGAAATTTTGCATGAAGTTAGAGTGTCATATGTTTTTTGTTTTTAGCTATTTGGCTACTCGTTGAAAACCCTTGCTTTTTGGTACCAATTTCAAATGTAGTCATTTCTTGGACCTAAAATTATGTGTTTAAATTTTCCTGAAAATGTTAAAACTGATATAAGTGTATACTTTGTGGAGATAAATGATTGCCAAATTCACTGTAGTAAATTTTTAGATAATAGTTCAGGCGTCTTTTGAAAAAAAAATTTATATTAGTCATGCTGGGTAAAGTCATTATAGAGTTATTTTATCTGTTGTCAAAAAAATGATGTAGTCGCTTTAACTTTTGTTTTAGGTGATAAAACACAATTGGATAGCTATCAAAGTACTCTTAGACAAACCATGGTGCATTAAAGTAGAATGAAATTTTTTGTTTGATCAATAGAAGAATAAGGTCTTCTGTTGTTGAGTTTTTGGTGAAATTTTATAAAAAAATGTTGATTAAAGGAAGTTTAACAGTCCATTAGTCACTGAGAACTTGTTATTGGTAATTTTTCCATGGTTTCTTCTATGATGGAGATTTCTAGATTTTTTTGTGAGATAGATTTTCCAGGAGTTCATCATTCACTAAATTTTTTGTTTTTTTGTGAGATTTTAACTGATTGATGTAATTAAATTTGTTTTTTTTTTACCCTAAAAGTCCATTATTATTCACTTAGTACTTGATTTTTTTTTTCAAGTAATATTTGTTATCAGGCATATATTTAGTGTACAGAGAAAACACTTCCATTGCAATATCATAATATAAGTCATCAAGGAAGTTACTAACTGTCGGACATAAGAAAATTTAATTCTTTTGCTTAGAAATTTTTTTCTTTCTTGTTCATTATGTTATGCTGCGTTCTTATACTAATTTCTTACTATTTACCATCCAGAGTTTTTTTTTTTGAGCTGAAAGTCTTGCATTATAAATTTTTATGGTTGAAACATGGAAATAAGTATGTTCTCTGTTTATTTCCTCATAAAATTCCTTTCACTTCCAGAAAAAAAAATGTGTCTTGAACAGTGTATTAATATAGGTATAATAAAGTATCATTTGTTTGTTTTTGTGTTAACAACAATAAATTATTTTCTGATTACGTAAATAAGAGATTATTTATGGTAAATAGGTTACCACATATTTCATGTAAAATTGCATTGACATGAAACACTACAGTAGTTTTATATTTAATGTAAATTTTGTCTTGTTGATATATAGATATAAATAATAACTTTAATATAATTTCATGAGTATTTTTTCTAAATCTATTTTTAATAAAAAAAGTATACATCCTGACTGCTTTATTTACTGGCTTCAAATTTTAGGAAACAAACTCTTTTCGTTTTTTTTTTTTTTTTTATTTAAAGCAATTTAGAGCAACTGTGAGGCTATGGTTTGTGTAAACTAACAATTAATAGGATTTAATTCCTTTTTTAGTTCCTGGAAAGAATATGCTTTATTACGATTCCACAAGGCTTAGTGGCTGTGGTGTTAAATGTACAGGTAGTCCTTTTATAATTGGCAAAAAAGTTTAAGTTTTTTATATTTTATTTTTGTTATATGTGATATGTAATCATAGACGCTGCTAAGTTTTAAAAAGAGACTTATGCTTATTTTTTCTGATTACTGCCTCCTTAGAAAAGCTGAAAAAAGCAAAGTAATTATGTCAAAAATTTATTTATCAAACAAAAAATGACTCATAGCATATGATTTCTATTAATACTTTAAACAAACTATTTTACATCATTTTGCTGATATATTCTTTTTGAAATTTTCTAACAAAAGTGGCACCCACTTGAATTATGTTTGAATGTCTTTATGGGTTCTGAATGAAACTGAGTTTAAAGTACAGGAAATAAATAAAAATATATATATTTTTTTTAATTTATTTTTTATTATTATTTTTTTTTTTTTTAATTACTTACAATAAATCCTAATATAATTTTTGTTAAAAATATTAAAAATTATATATATATATATATAATCTATTCTAAAGATAAATACAAATATACTATTTGCAATTCCCACAAACTAAAAAAAAAAAAACATGTTTTTTACATGCACTTTCACCATATTTTTTTCACGCAGTCTTATTTTTTGAATGTTTTAACTTGTTTTTCTTAGCATCATTTCATTTAGTTTCATCTAGACATTCCCTACATTTTTTCTAGCAGTTCAAGAACTTTTTTATGCTATGGTTGTGGTGAAAATAGGGAAATTTTAGTGTGCACCGTCGAACCCAAAGGTCTTCTTTCATTATAAGGATATACCATTGACTTTTTCTATTTATCCAAAATTAAACGATTTGGTTTTCTTTGGTTGCAATCCATTGTTCAATACCATTAGAGTTTGAGAATTTACTCTTATGGTGTCCAGCAAGCAACTAAAGGCAACAATGGTCCAATGACGACTTTGGTTTCAAATATTTTACCAGAATTTATATATGTGTACTGATAGCAAACAGAATTGATTGATTGGAATTTCGTTCTATATTTTGTTGGTTTATTAGGTTTGTACAGTTTGAACTCAACCTGTGTTCTCACTGGATAGAGTGGTTTTTTCCGATCTGACAGCTTTCGTTTTTTTTTTACTGGAGTAAGTTCTTCAATAATTATTATCTCTTCGTTTGGTATAGTTAGGATCTTGTAATTATTTTCATCAAGAACAGAATCAATGACATGAATTTTCTACATAAAGTTCAAACAATGCATAGTGCATTGTCTTCAGCTAAAAAAAAAGAGAAGTAAATACGTTATCATGCAGTATCACTCTGCAATACAATATTATAAAAAATTGTCAATAATTTATCTATTGTAAATTCCTTCTTCTTTTTCCAATTCCACCTGTTCAAAACCAATGTCACTATCAAATCCATTTGCTCCTTCTAAATCATCTTCTTCTCTATCACTTGAGTCAAGATTTCTTCCATATAAATCGTTCAGATCTTGGACATCAACGAATCCCAAAATATCTGCAACAGCCACCTTAGAAGAAACGTTTGCAATTTTCATTTGTTTTGATAAAGCCCTTTTTATTTATTTTTATTGTTCCTTGACTTCTAAAATTATATGAAGTAATAACAAAAAGGACAACAGATATAGTATTGCCCATTAAGCGTGGTAATTACCAATAGTGAATTACTATTTGCCAGTTTGTCAAAATAAATAATGGACAATTTGGAAAAATGTTGTTTTATCTGAATAATAGGAAATGATATTTGAACGAATATGTTGAAAAAAATAAAAACATATTTGTAACTACTATGTCTATATTCATATAATAAGCCATTTAATTAGTAGAGTTGATGTTATAAAAGATAAAAGTATATCACGAAATTGATTTTACAATATGAACTATCAAAAAAAAATATTTTTTCCAGGTCTGATACCTTCTGTTAAAAAATGTGACGTCATAAAAAAGAGACTATTTCGAAAAAAATAAAATTGAATCATTACTGCAAATAACTTTAAAGAAGATAACACAAGTAATAAAGAAGTTATATTAAACAAGAAGTTAATTGAGAATATTAAGCAAGTGCATACAAGTTTTTTTGTCATGATAATATCCCTGATTTTGAGGCCAACATGCTAATTAAAGTGCATAAGAATGTTAAGTTTAAACCAACTTAGGAATCTTGGGCAAGAGAGAAAGAATAGAGACAAAACTCACCCTTTTAGTGGAGCAATGCTTTAATATTTTTTTAGTATACCCATAGTCAAAGTCACAAATACATGTATTTATACAAATACAAATACTTTAACCCCATTGATCCGTTCTAAAATTAGGGCTGGTCCTGATCTTATTATTTTTCATATGCCTAACCTTGAAATTAATTAAAAAAACAAATTATCTTAAATTATGAAAAAGTCTTTTCTTAAACTGGATCATGTATCTAGAAAACTCACAAAAAATATAATAAAAAAAAAAAAAAAAAAAAATCACACATCAGTAAAAATAAGGAGGGCACTAATTCTTTCTAAAAAAGGGGAGGTTAAAATTTTAATACTTCATCTATTTAAAAATCTTAATAGGTTGTCATAAGGTTTTTATACTTATTTCCTCTCTCAAAGAGTGAGATGCTTAATGTTTCTTACAGTTGTAGAAGATTCTGAAGGTACGGCAAATATAAAAATTGAAACTGTTGAACTATCAAAATCGATTCAAACTTTAACTGCGTTATTGACAGAAAACAACCAACGAGAATTGGCACTGCAACTTCTTATGTTGGTAGGTAGCTTTAAGTTTTCCTTTTTGCCCATTCATTTTTTTTTTTTATAAGTTTTTCTTAAAGAGTTAAAATACTTTATTAAATATAAAGTTTATTTTATCTCTTTTTAAAATTTTATTTAGTAGCTGCGAAGAGATACGATAGTTTTTAGATGTATCAATATAATATTAACTTCATTTAACAATAATTGTAGGAAACATATGTTTTTGATTATTCTCTAGGGTATATCCACCTGTGCTCAGCATGCATCTAATCTCCAAATGGGTATCCAAATTGAAGACATTGCTGTTAACCAGGTTTTTTTTTTTTTACTTGTGTTATACTCGCAGATGCCTGCAACTTAACAAAGTTACACTTGAACAGGTTTCTTTCTTCCCTAAAAACGTCTAAAGTTTTATTGCTCCCAATTGGACTTCTTAAAAAACTTGACTTTTCCGAATAAATTTTCAAGCTAGATATTACCCAAAAAATCTTTCCAAATTTATACCAGTAATTGTAAAAGTACGTACCCACGCCTTATATCAATAATTTTTTCTTTTGGGTTTTAAGTTTACGTATATGGTATATTGGCAACACTGATTCTTTTTCTTTTCACTGTGTCAATCTGCAAAAGCACTTGACAAGGACATAAAATAGTGACTAAAATTAAAATGAAAACGTTAAATGAATGAATTTCAGATCAAGACTTTTGAATATGGTTTTGGACCCTGTGTTCATCAAGTTTGTTTGTTAAAAATCTGGAGTTGAAAACCTATGGACAAATGGTTCTAAAATCTATAAGTATAAAGTTTATTTACGGGTAGGAGCATAATTTTAAAATTCCTAGATCATTCTGATTTTTTAGTTATATTCTTATGTCAGTTACATATCCATTGAAATGTCCTATTAAACCCAAGACTTATTGGTAATACCCAAAACTAATTTTCTAAAATCAGCATCCCTAAAAAATATCTATTCCAATTATACCAAATATACCAATTCGCTTTATGGTTTTTTGTGTTGGAGTACCTCTTTAGAGCCTTTCAAAATAAGTCTTAAGTATTATATTAACTTTTAAAATTTTCAAACTTATGTTTGTAATCTCTTTATACCAACGTTTCTATTAGCATTACTCTCATAATCATAAAATGGTACAATGCTGGAAGACAAAACTCTAATGCAATTTAGTGACTGACACAATTAAATTTCTCTTACAAAAACTGGTTCAAATTTTACTCAAAATTTAAATGATAGCATTACCATGGGTGGACCCACAACTTCCATTGCAGCAGAGATATATATATGCAATCCCATGAATCGTTGTACTACTTGCCATATTGCATTAACTCGAACTATGGAAACAGTTTGTACACAGCATGTTTGCAATCACAGAACCCACTTATTTTAGAAATGTTGAAAACCTTTATCAACAAATGAAGTTTGCTATCAAAAATGTTATGATTGAAACTTCTCAACACTTAATTAACTTTTTTTTAAGGTGGAATTGAAACTTATAGAGCATGAGTTAGTTGCTGCACAAGCACTTTTAGTCAAAGCTGAAAAGCTGTTGACGTCATCTAGTGGAAATCTTGTACTATCTGTATGTTTTACTCTTTATTATATTATATATATCTTTATTATATCTCTTTTCAAATTTCATAACTGTATTATAATAGATGCTGAAAACCACCTAAAATAAACTGAAGATCGAATGTCTAAAACGTGATTACAGTACTTTGAGAATAACTTTCCAAGAATAGAGTTTTGTTAGCAAAATGACTTGGTTTTCCATCTATCAGCTAAATAATGATTGGCTAAGTCGAGTTTTAACTTTAAAGATACACTCAGTAGAAGTGCTTGCTCCTTGTTTTGTCTAAATAAATAAATGAAGGTCCTCATACCTTTTAAACATATTTAGGGGTTATACTTTCTTGAAATATTAGAGAAAACACAACAAAATTTTTATTAAATCTCTAAGCATATACCCTGAAATTTTATTTTGACAGCTAAGTTGCTTAGTCATTTATATTAATATAGTGGATACTTAGTATATATATAGTGTTTACATGGTGGATCAAACTTTTAAATTATTTGCATTTTACTAAATTTATTCATTATGCTCAAAATTGTATAACAACTCTTTTGTATAGATATTAAGTCACCGTGTGGTTGATCATGATCTTGCACTATGCTATATGGACACCATTATGTTAAAAGATGCCCAAAGATTTTTTGCACAGCTGAAAAATAAATTTAATAACAAGTATACTCGTATTCAGGTACATTATGTTTTTGTTTTTTAAGACCAGTTTAACTCGCGCTGGTTATTAGTACTTTAAATTCTTTGATTTTAATTTTCTTGCTTGCTTGCTTGCTTGCTTGCTTGCTTGCTCGGCTTGCTTGCTCGGCTTGCTTGCTCGGCTTGCTTGCTCGGCTTGCTTGCTCGGCTTGCTTGCTC
>JAUZNK010013866.1:0-22749 GCA_035046665.1 Euphysa ruthae | reverse complement strand
TTACTTACTTACTTACTTACTTACTCACTTACTTACTCACTTACTTACTTACTCACTTACTTACTTACTTACTTACTCACTTACTTACTTACTTACTTACTCACTTACTTACTTACTCACTCACTCACACACTTACTTACTTTACTTATCTACGTAAGTAAATTTTGCATGGTTGGACTGGTGTCAGAAAGATTTTATCGGTGTATTAAGAATGGACAAAATTAAATTAAGATACAGATGTCTTGAAACTTAACCTATCAAGGAAATATAAAATAAAACTAAGTATCTACAACACAATTTTTGTTTTGTCTGCTTATTTTTTAAGTTTAGCTGGATAAAAGAAATCTCTTCCACGCTTACATAATCTTTAAATATTTTCACTGATACAGACTACGATATTTGTCATAGCAGATGGCACACACAGATACAGACTACGATATTCGTCATAGCAGATGATACAAAAATTTATTTTAAGCTAAGGGATTATATCTGAACTTTGCTCTAAAACATCTAAAACCATTAAGAATTAAATCAAAGCGATATATTAAGCTCACTAGTAATCGCCTTTTATAAGAAATAAAGCGTACCGCATTTAATAAAAATCCAATATTTCAGGGGAAGCTTGTTCAAGTGGAGCTTTCAATCAAGTGATCCAACCCTTGGCCAAAGAATAAGAAGCCGTGAATTAAGGTTTTCTCGGTATGCAAACAATGGCTGTTGTTTAACACCTTTCATTTCTAATGTTTATCTCATTTCTAAAATTTACTTCATTTCTAATATTTACATTACGTAAATATTAGTTATATGGGAATTATGGCAGTTTACGGCTGTCTCTGTTTTCGAAAGAAAATAAACAGAAAGTTTTTCATGCCGAAAAAAAATGTGTCGAAAAAAGTCTTTTATAACGATTCTTTCTGAGAATAATCTGTTTTCTCAGTAAAACCCAATCAATAACAAAACCGAGCCTTTCCAAAGTTGAGAAACTCAGCCTCAATTAAACGAAATAAACTACAAAATATCTGTTGTGACTTTTTTTTTAGCTGCACAGTGCACTTGGTTTGACTGTTGTTTGTTACCACGGACATTTTTATACGAGAAAAGTGCTTTTATGGCTGTTGTGCGATTCTGACCTTAAACAGTTAAGAAACCGATAAAAAATTTTAGCAACGAAATTTTAAAAATTCTTAAGAAATTAATAAATGACTAATGCAATGCCTTAATTAAACAAAAAATAAATAAATAAAAATGTGTAACCAAAATTTGTGTGCTCTATTGAACACACCTATATACTTTTATAACACCTATAGCTACAATTCTATAGCAATAAAGGTAATGCAATATATATGTACGCATGCATTATTCATTCCATTAAGTTTTTTATATCTTATTAGAAAATGATAATACTGGCACTTCGAGGTGAGCAGTTTTTACTACAAAAATATTTTAAAAGGGGGACACCTAACACCTAGTCTATAAACTGTGTTATTATATTTAAAAAAATATTGAAAAATAGCTGAGTTTGTCAAACAGTTTTACTGATTTTAATAGAGTTTCATAGAAAGGGTTTTAATTTTTAAAAAAAATATTACGCAAAGAAAAAACAAAGAATGCCTGATGCCTGAAAATTTCGAACAAAAACATTTTTGACAAACAAGTTATGATTAAAATAGATTCATTTACGTCATCTATAACAATGTGACATGGTTTCCATTATTGTTGTTATATATGTTGAAAAAGCAATGTTTTTAAGTTAATTTCGTCGCAGACCACGCATGGCGTTTCTGTAATTTTAAAAGATCAATTTTTTTAAATATAGCCTTAGTTTACTTTTGAAACATTATGTCGTTTCGGCATTAGGCACATAGAGAAACTGAAGGTGAATGGATCCATGTTTTTTTACCCTGATAAAGGTATAAATAGTGATTTAAAAGGTTTTCTCTTCGTTTTTTGAATAAATTGATCTATTTTTCGTTTAACTACAGCTAAAGACAGTATTAATAATCTATTAAAGCAAGGCTAATATATAAAAAGTAGTTTATGACATTTTTCAAATTATTAATTAAATATTCTGACTGTGTTTGACCATGCGTAACACAAAACCCGCGTGTTACGTTGGAATGAATGTTTACATTTTTTGACAACAATCTGTTTTAATTATTTATTTATAGAGCAAGCCAGTAGTTATTGTTTAAAGTTTTGGAAGAGACGCGAATAAAAAATAAACTCCTCATAGCTTTTACAAAATATATTGCTATGAGAAGAGATATTTTATCGTAATTATTTCAGTAGCTATTTGTTTTTTGAGTTATTTTGAAAACTGTATTCATAACTGTTAAAACCTCGTTGTTAATCATGAGTTTATTTAACATCGCTTTTTATTTGAATTTGTAAGTGGTGTGTATAGATAAAAGCTAATATTCTTTTTATAATAAAAATGTGCTGTGTTTTTAATATCAGCTCCTTTTCTTGTTCAGTCAAAGGAAGCTGGGATTTTTTTGTGCGACAATCGCAAGTATAGTTGTTTGATTTTAGTAATTTTTGTTAAAATAAATTTTCAAATTGTTTATCTGAATATATTTATATAATTTTTATTTGATGCATTGTGTTCATTTTGGCATTGCACGTTGCTCAAATAATTTTATTGAGTTCAAAATATGTGTTAGAGTGTTTACTGCTTGCCTTGGCATGTTCTTAACCAAGAGTTCAGCACGCAAACACAGCGTTTCACGTCGTTTGTGACTAGCTGAGACATGTACGAAGATCACCCTACGATATGTAGTTAAAAGCTTATGATAATTTTTCTGATGACATTATGATTTATGTTAATGAAAACAACATAAAAATTAAAATGGCTTTACCGGCTATCTTTTGTTTTTTAGATTACGAATACGGAAATGTTAATAAATCAAAACGTTAACAAGTTTATATATTTACTCGCAGGCTGTTTAGATCGATTGTTTATGCTTTGATGAGTTCAACTGGCATGTTTACAGGCTTTACTACGACGTTCAACTGCGATTTAAAAAAATAAGATATAATTTATTTGAGGAATTTATACTCAACTTTCGTTTCGGTCGGCTATCAAAGGCAGAAAGGAGATATCTTTTGTGTTTTTACGTAATATTTACAACGAAAATTTAACTATACATTGATTTATTTTTATGTATTTTTAAATATTCTTTTATAGCTCTTTCATATCTTTTGATATATAAATGAGATAACATGGTTTTAGTTATTTTGCCACAAAAGAAATTTATAGGGAGCAACTGAAATGTTTAACAACATTAAACTTGTAGCTGAATTTTTTTTATTGTCGAAGAAAAAAAGTATTTAAGAAGAATTTTTTTTTTTTCTTACAGTAGTTCTGTTTTCTTTCATTATTGACGAATTTTAAGAAAAATTATTATTATTTCTTATCATTATTTATTATTAAGTTATCATATCTCTTATTTATAGTCAAAACTAGAAAAACCACACCTCATGTTTTCGTGTTTAAAAAAAGATGAATGAAACTTCCACCGAAGAAAACAAAAAAGTAAACGAGAAGAAGGAAGAAGTAATCGACTCTTATTATGACGGAAAAGAAACTTATAGAGTTGGAGGTAAAAAAAGATAGTTTTAATTTTCCTGAATAACTACTTTTTGTTATTTTCACACTTTTGAAAAATCCAAGCAACTAGATGTAGAAAAACTTTAGTGAACAGTGAAAAAAAAAATTCCAAGCACAAACTTTCTTATTAAAAAAAAATTATCAAACATTCTCAACAACAGTAAGAGTTTAGAAGGGACACCAGCCAGATAATCCGATGTCATTCTTGTGTATAAAAACATCTTATGAATCATTTGTAAAATAAACAAATAAAATTTTTTCCCTTACTTTTATAATAGGCGTTTAAATTCTTTTTTGTTTACATTTTATGTATGAAAACTGCATATTTGTATTTCATTAAAGTTTATTATTTAAAAAAAATATGTTCCAGAAATTGAAGAAATCACGTTATGTTTTTATAAAGTTAGATAAAAAAAATCAAATATTTGAGTTAAAAGAAAATTCTTTCATGAAATTTGAAGCAGACAAGCAATCTTGCAGCTGCTGCAATAGAAACCACGCCATTGATATAACTGATGGATCACATCATAATCCTTTTCTGGCGTGACAATTTTAAAACAAGGTCTTGTTTTATTGAAATCTGCCAGACTTAACCAGTGATTATATTCATATATTTTTTATATACATTTCACCGCACTTTTGATCCTGCTTCATGGAAATCATAAAATTATAATGTTGATTTGTATATTTGTACATATGCCCATCCCCCATCATAAAAAATCTACTTTTGACATTTTTTAATTATAGTAACTGATATCTCTATAACCTTTTATTTGCTTTCTGTAACAAGATAACTATTAAAAAAAATTAGAAAATTTTGTACTTTGAAGTTTTGCTTATTTTCGACTTTTATATTATATTTGCAGAAAAGTAAAATGTTATGAGATCATCTCTTTTAACCCAAGACAATTATAATCTATAAATATTATTATGGCTGAGATGACGAATTTGAACATGAAATCATGAACGAATTAGGAAGGCTTTGATTATTGACAATTAAATATGTTTAAAATTCTGTTTCAAGCATTGCACCTTTTCCCTCAAACAATGTTCCAAAATTTACCCATAAATTATTCTTCTGGTGAGGATGCAGTTTAATTATAGAATACGAGTTCATTAAAACTTCTAATTTCCATGCTTTCAAATAGATATCAAAGTTTGACTAAAAATCTGATTTATTAGTTACTTATATCCTTTAGACACTGTTTACATCGAGAGTCAAAGATCAGATATGCCTTATTTCATTTGTTCAATCCGAGATTTCAAGAAGGTATACTATATTTTATTGAAACCCCTTTTTCAGTAAGAATCCTTAAATTCCATGGTAGGTTGCTAACATTAAAAACAGATACAGTTCAATAATTAATAAATAACGTGTGAATTATTTCCAGCGGCCAGATTTAAATATAATATGATTAATTATTTATTATTTGCTGTGTTTATCAAGTTTTTAGAAATTATAATAATTGTTCCAACCTACGCAAGCCCTGGAAAAATGTTTTGGTAGCATTGCTATTCCAATTAACCCATCAAAGTAGCACCCCGTATGGTTTTGACCGTCTGGCATAAAAAAATGTGGTTACTTTGAAATTAGACCCTTACAGAACCTTTTTTCTGATTCAATTCAATAATAATTTCAAAAACAATTCTGCAGCAAAAAATATTATATTTATAATTATTTTATAAAAAATTATTAATATTACAAAAATTATTTTTTAAAAAGTCTGTTGAATTGCATGGAGCCACTCAGACAGAAACACTGGCAAAAAGAGTGATACCAATTGGTAGTTCATTGACAAAATCCTGTAAAGTTCATGCAAAAAGTAATAAAAATAAAGCAGACAAAATAAAAGGAGAGAAAAAGAATTGAAGAGAATTTTAGTCCGAAAAATTAAAAACAAAGATTGAAAAGAGACTTTAATGACAATATTTTTTGAATTGATACCATTTTAAATGGAGGAAGGAGGGAGTTGGAGTTAAAATTCTTAAATTTTCAAATTCATTTACAAAAGAGACAAAAGATTTATTCTAATCACAGATGCATTGATAAATGATAGAATACTTACCATCCTTTTTCGTTTTATGGTATGGAGCATTAAATTTAACATTATCAAAATTTCTTCTAAAATAGTTAAGAAGTTTGAAATTGAAGATTGGAAGAATTTTTTGCTGTTTTTGCCATAGATGAAAATAAGGAGTTTTTAGTTCCTCAAATGACTCCAAGGCATCAGATCTAAAGGGTTCACCTCTTTATGTTTATAATTTGATCAGATTGTCGTTGAACTAAAAGTACATATTGATATGATAATTCCCTGTTTGCCCACAAATTTGAAAGTAATACAAGTGAAAAGAGAAAATAGAGGAGTAAATAGTAAATACTGTTAGATCTATTTAACTTTTTTTGAAGTTCATCTAAATTGCCATGAAAGATCCGAATCTATTAAAACACTAAGTTACTTCACAAATTTAAAAGGATAACACTTTTTGCCATTGATTTTGATCTTTATTACATCATTTATTGGATTCCAATGTGCTGAGAAAATAATGAACTCTATTTTGCCTACATTCAGGGATATTAAGTTGGCATTAAGCCAGAGGACTATATTCTTTAGATCAAAATTTAAATTTTTTCAAATGGATTGTAATGATCTGTTGATGTACAGAAGGTTTGTTTCACCAGCAATGTGATAAACAGAAGAGAACTTGACAGATTTATGTAAGTCGTTAAAAAAAGCAAGAATAACAGAGGGTAACATTAACTAGTAACAGTTTGTCACTAATTTATTCATTTGCCAACCTTAATATATAAAAACTTTGGAAGATGAATTTCTTCACTGAGAAAAAAGTCTACTCAATAAAATTATACTCCTATAGGTTAAAGTCATTCTACAATAGGGTATAAAGGTGCAGATTATTTTGCTGTGTTTTATATCTATATCCTGAAATAAAATTCTCTGCCAATATATATAAACACTTTAACCATTTAATAGACTGATATTCTGTTTTTGTATTACAAATATTGCCATCTAATGTTTATCAAAAAAGCTTTCTAAATAAATAATTTGGTTTAGTCATAGCCATTTATAAAGGATATTGCAATTTTGTTGGAAAAACCCTCCAACCTCCAACCCAGTCAACAAAATTAGTATGCATTTGCCCATCATAAATGTTGCTCAGAACTTTTTTTTTTTTTTTTTAGAGTAAGAAGGATAACATTACAATAGATGTGGTTTGGTACTACCGCCCATGCGAAATTCCAACTTCTGTGTACCAGCTATTGCTTCAGGACCGAAATGCTGAAAATGGTACTTGCAATGGATTTTAATAAGCTTCTGCTCATGCAGAAATATCTACCTTATATCTACAAATATTTTTCAACTCCAAGAAATGATAAATAGTGTTTTAAATTAGAAGCTAAAACTGAATTTAATCAAACATTTGGGGATCCCTTTTTCTCTACCAAGGATCATTTCAACTTGTTTGTCTCATGTTATATATTATTCTAAAACTATAAATATTTTTATTTATATCTTTAATTAAAAATTAACTATATAAAAACAATATACTTCTAATATCAGTTTTTTGAAGCCTTTAATTCATATTGCCAAATTTGGACATAAAATTCTTCAAAAGACGAAAAGTTCACCAAAGCCTCCAAATATTTTAGTTTGTAAAAAGATCTGACTCTTTAAAAATGTTCTGAATTCAGCATAACTCAATTTTCTACTATTTCACCAAATCATTTTTAAAGCTTTGTTACAGTAGGTGTTCTACAAGGTTGTGAGTGTGGGAACAATAGGTGTTCTACGAGGTTGTGAGTGTGGGAACAATAGGTGTTCTACAAGGTTGTGAGTGTGGGAACAATAGGTGTTCTACAAGGTTGTGAGTGTGGGAACAACTTTTTATAATATTTTTTTGGTAAACGAATATTAATTTTTTTTATTAATTTTTTATTGATCAAACTTTTGTTCAATGCGTAACTGATATTCAAACAGTTGTAAACCATCTTTAATAATTTAGGCATTACCCTTTTTCTTTTTGCAGATTTTTTTTTCTTGTTGAAGATTTATTTTTCTCAAAAACTCATTTCCTCATATCACACAAAATAAGTTTTTGTTTTTTATTTTTTTTTTTTTTTTTTTTTTTTTTTTTTTTAAACCTGTACCTATGATATTATGTGTTAATATTCCATATAGGGTCATCCAGTGTTCTTGACAACCCTATCGTCAAGGAACGTGAGTTGTTTATATCAGATGCCATTGACATGTATCCTGCTTCTGCGCTACGGTAACTTTTTAAAAATATATTCAAATAGTTTATCATTTAAATTAAAATTATTTTTCATTATTTTAAACATTTTGTAAAAGTAAATTTTGCTTTTTCGAATGAAGATTTTATGCTGTTACCTTGTTTGACATTTTACAAGTTAGTTAATCTGGTCTGCAATTCAAAGTATTGCTTTTACATTAAAGTAGGTTATTGCAAAAAAAGAAAAGTATACAGTGTAGTGTACGTATTGCAAGTATATAATGTAGTGCGCGTATTACAAATTTGCTGTGCTGTGCACGTTTTTCAAGTTTGTAATGTGTTGTGTACTTAGTTTTTACTTTTACTTTTACATTTCTGTTAAAATTGCCAAAATAGGCGTCATAATAATGAATGTAATGAATCCATAAAATAGCAAAATTATTTTTTATTTAAGAGGAAGAGCAAATTGTTTACCATTTTCAGAAGTAAAAGAAAACATTGCTGAATACATTGCTGTAGACAATAACTGGTATTACATCCTGCGCTACAACCCAGAATCTAGGTATTAACAGTTTTTGTTCAGGATGTGTATTGTTTATAATGATTCCTGATTTACTTAGCTTTTTATTTCATCTTGAAAAAATAAGTTTCATTTTGGTTTTGACTGTATGATTTTTTAAGTTTCAGAAATTAAAACTGAATCTTTTGAAAACTATTTGAAAGTGTGAACTGAAAAATAATGCAACACACAAATTTAAAGTCAACATCCAAATAACATAATAACCCTGTGTAATTTTTAGACGAATGGCAAACGCTAAAGGAGAAATTAGAATTGGGGCCAGTCATCAGGTACAATAAATTTTATTTATTTATTTATTTGATAATCTGTTTTTCTACGCAAATGTTTTAAGGATGCTATTGAATATTGGGGAAGTTTCGTTTAATTTATTTTTTGATTTGATCAACAGATCAGACCCTTTTTTAAATTTTTTAATTTATTAAAAATTTAAATACTTATATAATTGTTTGTTCTAAAAAAGTAAAATAATTTTTTTTGTGCTGATTATATGATTACAGTTAGACATCCTTTCACTCATATTTCTGTCTTAAATCATCACATTGTGTCTTTTACATCATCACATACTTAAATTATTAATTACATACTGATTCCTGTTTCTATTGTGTGTTAAACTTTGTTATTTATTGACATAGTATTTTAAATTATTTTTTGTTGACTTTTTCCATCTTTTTAAATTCGATTTTTCATCTTAATATAAAACTTTCAGAAAAAAAAAAAAAAATCTATATACTAAAGGGAATTGTATATACAAATTAATACATACCTGTAAAACTTCTATGATTGAGGATTGAGGTGGCGTAATATTTTAGGTGGTGAGTTGTATCAGTTATAATCTTTTCTCTTTATATGTTTTTTTCATTTTCAGGCCATCAGAATTATTTAAAATTTTGATCTTGTAGTGAGCGACAAAATTACATTCTAAGACTGTTAGGGAACGTTAAAACAAATGCTGAAAAAGAAAAAACTATTTAAATTTTTAGAATTTTTTTAATTTTTGTTCATTTGTTTATTACATATTTTTTTAAATTTATTTATTATTTATTTTTTTTTTGTGATTAAAAAGCTTTCCACTAGAAGTTTCCTTCCTTTGGAATTTTATTCTATATGGTTTAGACAGTTTCTTAAATTTAATATATCTGATATTTTAATTATTATTACTTATGTTTTGAGAATCAATAATTTCATCTTTTTGAAAAATTGTCATGGTAACCTCTATATGTTTTGTTTTCTATATAAACAACACATGGGAATGTCTCTCTAAGCTTAAATAAGTAAACTTCATCAAACCCTTTTTTAAATTTAAGCAAATCCTGCCTTTTTATTCCTGTAAGCTTATGCAACCAGCATTTTAATTCCTAAATGACATTAACTTGTGCCTAGGTCATTTTTAATAAAACTTTGGATGTCAAAAACTATCAGTGACTTTGATATTGCAATTCAAATTCTTCTTTTAATTCCTAAAACACAGTTATTTTGAATTAGTCATCTGATTCTGATTAAATGTTTTGTTTTCTTTTCAAGGCTATTTTGCCTCCATGCATCCCTGTTAGCGAACGAAGCCATTGCAAGGGGCTCAAGCAGACATGCTTTGAGGAATTGGTAAGAATTTTTGTTGTTTCCAAAGAGCTATTGGCTTTTGATTAAGATTAAGTGTTTTAGTATTTTTATAGTCTGCAGAAGGATTCGTGGCTGCCTAAATATTTCAGTTGGACCTAACTTCAGAATGTGCAAACCCATGTTTTTTGGATTCATTGTCCAATAATTTTAAACATGCTCACAATTAAAAAGTTTTCATCTAAGCTAAAAAAAAACTGTCATTTGCAGCTAACAATGTCTGGTGTAGATTTTCAGGCTTTAGTAGTCATATGCCTGGAGAAGATATGAAACATTGAGAATTTGCAATAACAAAAACTGTGATTTTACTACCTTTTATTATAGATATATATATATATATATATATATATATATCAATAATTTTTTTCTTAGCTATGGGAACCATCAATTCCAAACTCAAAATTATTGGTGTATCTTCGTGCTGCTAGAAGTATCACCTCCTATAATGGCTATCGAGACAAAGATGATGGGGGACCAGAAAAGGCTGTTGCCTCGTTTTCCCAAGATTTTACAACTGCTTGCTCATATGATGTGGTGAGTGAAATTTGTTAACCAATGGTTCTCTTTAACATAATTCAATTTAGATTTAATTTACGGATTTTTTCATGTTGACTTGATATTATTGCATGTAGTATGTAGGTTAAAGTTAGGAAAAGCATACAAGCTGTAGAACTGCTCCAACATATCATCAAATGGTAAATGCTGTACACTAACTTGACTCCAAGTTCTATTGTAAAAAATTATTTTATTGAAATTTTTGCTGCAAAAGCCGGTGTTAGTGGGTGTCATGGATAGCAATGTAAAATTGCGTTTTAAGGCTTTGCAAGGTAAATTTTTCATTTCTTGCTAGTGTTAGCAAAATAGCAGAGCACCCAACTTTTGTTTTGGTAACTTCGTTTTTGCTGATTAGTTAGCACTTGTATTGATAGATTTTAAAAATTTTTAATCTTCTTTCCAATGATAAGAAACCATATGAAATTTGCAATATAAAATGATATTATTTCAGAGAAATTATATTATTAGAAGTTAGAGGCTTGATGTTACATGCGTTCTTTTTGTTTGAAAAGATTGAAACAGGATAACATATTTTAATGAATAAATAGGACAGTCTAAACCAGCTTATCTATGAGCCAAATAAGCTTATGTAATAATAATAACTCTCTATAGAAAATGACAGCTTTGAAGTGATTGCAAGAAACTTATTGTTAGAAAAACGTTTTTGCTTGGAAACACTGCATATTTTTTTAGATTTTTTTGGGACCCCTGCAAAGCTGGCAGGGTACTATAAATTCATGTCTGTATGTCTATAATCAGATATTGATATAAGCGATATCCACTCATTATTTTTTTTTCTAAAATTTTTGGATGATGAAAGGCATCTGCAATTAAAAAATTGTGTATCTGTTTTGTTTGAAATAAAAATTTCATTTCTAAGTCAGAATTCATTGAAACGTCGTAATTTTAGACATGGAGTTAGCATTTTTTAAATTGTTAGTTGAAAGAGAAAATGTCTACTTTTAATTTACTTTTAATTTAACAAAAAATTTATTTCCATTACATTAATTCTCTGTGTTGACTTTCTAATTTTATTTCGACACGGTTGTTAATGAAGATACAAAATATTTATCAAAGCGAGTGTTTAATAATCTTGTTGCTCTGCTATTAAGCCTGAAAATCATGTCTTCTTAAATCTCCTTTCTAGATCAGATTGATAGATGTAAATGTTGATTTGATTGGTTTAAAATATTGGGTGGTATGGAAGAAATAATTTAACAGTCTTTGGACATGAAAATACATGTCACCATTATCTGTTTTATTTTATGGACAATATATTTACATTAAATTTTTGTTCTTGTTTTGATAAGAAGCCAAAACATTTGCAAAAGCTGCTAATCACGTATTTTATATAATTTTCCTAAAAATATTCTGAACAAGTTACCAAATCATCAAAACATAGGAAAAAAAAAGGTAAAACTTTTCTCTCTTGCTTTTTTTCGTCTAGTATTTTATTTTATGAAAATATAACAAATGATGATAATGATATATAATAAATATTGATTACTTTATTTTAAAGTTTTCAAATTTTTTTTCATGATATTTCGAAAGGATTTTAAGATAAATTTACCCACCCATGTGATTATAGTAATGCTGTATATTAAAAAATTCTTTATTTTTTTTATCACTTCTACTGTTAAAAATTATGTTCAATTATTTTTCACTCAGATTACATTGTGAAAATTAAAATTTCCTCTATTTTTGGTCCATTTTAATGTCTTAATTGTTAAAAGCTAGTTTAGGTATTCATTAATAGACATTCGATTATGAAAAATCTTTAAACTGACATGTTCTAAAATACATTTTTTTTTTCACAAAGCAGCAAATTCCTGAGAATTTTAACTTTTTAAAGAATAACGCAAAAAACTTTTTTTTTTAAACCTTTCAACTAGCTTAGATAAGTTGCTTTCATGGTTTGATATTTAGTAAGAAAAACAACGTATTTTTCTAAGAAATGTTCTTTTGCCTCATTGTAAGCCAACACTCACCAATTGCAATCTGACATCTGCCCATTGCAAGCTGACACTCGCCGGTTTTAGGGAAAGTTTCAACAAAATCTTTTTTGAAAATCTATTGAAATTGAGCCGTTGTTTTTTAAGATAGGTTGATAAAATTCCTTCGGATAGAACTTAATTTTTTGGTTTGTAGGTATTCCAGGGGTGTTTTGAATCTTTACTCACGTATTCTTTGAATTGTAACAGAATAATAAAAAGATAAGTCTAAATGAGATTTTACAATTCTTACCATCAAGACAGGTATGACTGTGATTACTATATTTTTTTATTAGTTGCATGCTCACAACTACAACATTGCTACAGCTCTTCAATACCTCAGTAAGAACCCTCTACCAAGGGATCCTGTTACACCATGGTCCGATGATGAAAGGGTAAAGTTTTACTGTTTATTCTTTATTAATATAGTGTCATAAATAATTATAATATAAAATATTTTAAAACATCTTGATTAAAAAAATTGAATACTTTGCAAAAATTCAAAAGTTTGGATTTCTGTGCTGATAATTATTCTTTTTTCTTTAGAAAAAATTCATGAAGGGATTACGATCCTATGGCAAAACATTTCATAAAATTCGAAAAGAATTACTTCCCAATAGAGATACGGTGAGTTTTTCTTTATTAACTTGTAGGCAAGTGATATTTCTCTTTCATTAGTTTGTTTTGATGGGAATAATCTTCCTTTGCTTTAGTGTAGTGTGTTTTTTGTTCCTTTATACCTCGGCATGTAAACCTTATGACTATCAATAATTTTTTATTATTTGTTGTGTTTGATATCATGCAGTTAAAACTCCTCAAAATCATATCCAAAGACAAACTTTGATTTTTATTTGTTTGATTTAGAGTGAACTGGTGAAATATTATTATCTTTGGAAGAAGACTGCACCTGCTATTAATTCTAGGCCCCATAAAAGAGGTGGTAGACGAAATAATTTAGTCAGAAAAACGAGAACAACTAAACCAAAGACAGCTGTTGCTTCAGAATTTTGTAAGTTTTTTATACATGTGTATTTACCAAACATTAAAATTAAAAAAAAAAAAAAACATGAAATACCCGGATAGCTCAGTCGGTGGAGCAGTCAGTCAGATCCCTACCACAAGATCATGGGTTCTAATCCAGATATCTATCGCCAACTCAGAGTATGGGTAGCACTTCGGTGTCGTAAATTTGAAGTTTTAACTCCTCTTTAGCTTCCTGCCTAGAAGTGCCTTGCATGAAGAGACTTATTTTTTGTTTTTTAAACATTATATTTTGGTATATTTTTAGAAAGGTAGTGAGGGGTATGAAAAATTTAAACACAGAACTTTAATGATTTTGGAAAGATTGTGTGTTATATTGTCTATCTATCCATCTATTATTATTATTTTAAAGCCTTTAATTATCATAAGATGTGATTAACAAATGTTACATGTATTTTTGTTTCAGTGGATTTAAGTTCATGTAATGAAAGCGAGTTAAACATATGTGATGACAGTGAGAATGAAAGAGACCTCAGGTATATTTCACGTTTTTTGGCCACCTGCAAAGCCAGTGATGGTCTTATATATTTGCCTTTGTTTTTTTGTTTATTTTTCATACACTTTTCTCATAAATGTCTAGTCATAAAAATTACAACCCTCCTTACACAGCTGCAGGAACCTTGCTTGATGTACTTTTTGAACCTCCGTAATTGTAGATAGTCATATAAATGATACGATCTCTCGTCTTTTTGTCTGTTTGTCCCTTCGTATCGGTTTTTACTCAAAAACATCTCATTGAATATTGATAATCTTTATCTAAACGTTATTTTTTATCAAGAATTTATGTTCCGATCAAGAATTTATGTTCCAATCAAGAATTTTTGTTCCGATTAAAATTTGATATGGTTATAGATAATATTTTTCATCATATTAAAATTTTTAAAATTTATTTCAAACCTCGTGCCTAGGCCCCTAAATGAATCTAAAAACACATTTGTTTTTTCTCTAGAAGTTATATTCTGATTCTTTTGATATTTGAAAAAAATTTTCAGCATTTGATTTTAGTATATCTATCATTTGTAGTGAAATTTTGAGAAAGCGTTGGCCCTTTTAACTTTTATCTTGGCAGTCATTTTTTGTTTCTCAAATAATACAAAAAGGATCCTTAAAATTTCTTTAATCTACATCCTCGCATAACTTTTGGTCAAAACTATTCATTTTTTTAAACTTTTCAAAATGGTTCAAGGCATCTTTTGAGGTTTTAGTTAAAACTTTACAATAATTTAAAAAAAAATTTTATTCTGTTGACGTCATAAAATGCAGTAAGTAAGTCTAAGAACTTCTTTTTACGCATATCTTTTTCGAGGATGAGTCTTCAAAAGGAGCTTCTTTAAGACTAAATTTTTAACATTCAAGCCTTCCTTTCATTGTACACTTTTTTTTTGAAAATGGTCATATGAATTTAAGACCGTTTTTTTGTTAGTCTGCTCGAGTAGGTTAAAGTTATATTAGGAATTGCTAGATTAGGAAGTGAAAATATCTCTAGACAATCAAAACAAATATATTCTTGAATTAAAATGAACCTAGAGCTGGTTTATTGAATAGCCTAAGGTTTGCAGTTGTAAAACATTAATAAATTAAATTTTTGACTCTTGAGAAAATTTTGATATTTTCATCAAATAATTTTAAAATATATATATTTTGTATTTTTGTTTGTAGTTTGTATGCATGCCGTCACTGCTTCACCACAAGTAAGTTTCTAATATCCATCAAAATATTCAAAATATTTACCGTTTTTTATATCCCATATTTATTATGCATACCATTTTTTATCTCTCATAAATTTCAATTTTTGAACCCTTGGCTGACGTTTAGTTTCTCTGTTGTTCGTCTGGTCCATATGTCCGTTCACCTTTCTAAAGCATTTTTCTAGTATCGGTTATCACGTAAGACAAACTGATTTAGTTTTTAGACCCAAATATACCAATTATTAAATTATAAAAATTTTAGGCTTAAAAAAACTGATAAATTTTCACATTAGTTATTAATTTTTCTGAACAAATTTTTCGGAATAAATTAATTCTGACAAAGTGTTAATATTTGGGAATATTTATTCCTGAAATTTTATTTCCTAATCATGTCAAATTTGAGTCAAGGTTAGCTTAAAATATTATTTTGAAAACTACGTCTTTTTTCATTTTCTCTGCTCTCTGCAATTAAAAACTATTGAAGGTCACAGCAAATTGATAAAAACGTGTCATAGACTTTTAATTTAATGAAAAAATTCGTGAAAATAATGCATCAATTTCCACATTCTTTTGACAACATTGTGTATTTTTATTAGAATCTCGTAATTGGCATCACGGTGGCAAATTAAAGCTGTTGCTATGCGACGTTTGTCGGATGCATTTTAAGTGGTATGGCCGAATGAAGAGTTTGAAAGAAGAAGACAAAAGAGAGCCCCCTCCTTATATTTATAAGTCTGCTTTTGCAAACCTTGAAGACCAGCTCCAATACTCTGGGCGCATGCGTACAAGACGCTCTACGACACCCATATTTACCAGTGGAAATAGTGTACGCTCAAGAATCCTGCAAGAGGGTACGATTTAAATAACAAATTAAGATATAATTGAATATTAATAAGCCATATGCTAGACTACAATGAAATGCAGTCATGCTGTCGTGAGAAATGTTAATGTTCTAACACGACTTTTATTCTCATAGGAAAGTTTTTAACCGTAAATTTATGCATAAATGCCATTCGGTTAAAAATTATATAATGCGAATTTCACTCCCTTATTTTGATGGTGGTTTTGGTTGCTGTTTCTAATTATCAAAACTTTAATTTGATTGTTTTAGCTAAGCTATGCAACAGGAAGCAACTTACTCAGGTCAGCGGTATGAAAATTGAAGACGAAGATCTATCAAGCTGTATGAAAATTGAAGAAGAAGATGAACTTAAGGTTTAAATTTACTTCGAGTTTCAGTTAGAATCTCTCCCTATTATTTTTCGCTATAATTGGTCTAATGTGGATTGCTGGTATGAAATTTGAATAGTTTTTGTAAATGATGATGATATATGTTTGTTTTATTTACTATCACGTGTTCAGAACCAATCAAACTTTCTTATAGGTTGTTATTAAATCAGAAATTTATTGCAGAAAATTTAGGGCCCTCTTTAATTAATACCACTTTAATGGTGAAGGGTGTGCGATAACCTTGATAGGAGGAGAGGGTGTGAAATAACCTTGATAGGACAGGGTGTGAAATAACCTTGAAAGGAAAGAGTGTGCAATGACCTTAATAGGAGGCTTGAAATGACCTTGATAGGAGATGGTGTGCAGTAAGTATGATAGGAGAGGATGTGCAATGACTTTGATAGGTGAGGTTGTGCAATAACCTTTATGGGAGGAGGTGTGAAATAACCTCTATAGGAGAGGGTGTGAAATTCAAGAAAGTTTGAAGTCTGTTTCATTTTAGATTTATTCTGCTAGACTAGTTTGTTTTTGTTTTAATTATCTGATTAAACCTGGTAATTTAGGACGCAAGTAAGCGGCGAAAATTGAGGGATAATTCAAATAACGAGGAAGACTCGAAGAAAGCACGCCTTGAAGCTGACGAAGGAGAGGTATTTGCTTTGGTCATAGTCTTTGTTCACGACTTAATTGCGGATTTAATTATCATGTTGCTTCATTGTCACGCTTTTGAATTGATTTTAAAAAGTCTATAATATCTGTAAATGGACTCATTGAAATTTTTATTGTTAGATTGAAGCCTGAATGCTGTTTCATAACTCATATTTTTCTCGTTAAATTATTCCAAATATGTTGTTCTTTGTTTTAAGGAGTTATGAATGAATCAAATAGTTGTAAATATTAACAACTTTGCAAACATAAATTTTTTAATGAAGAGGTGAACTGAATTTATTAAAATGTATAGGAATTATTGTGGAAAAAGGATCAGCCAACATTATTTTAAAAATTTATGTTTTTTTTACATGGTATTGATAATTCTCGAAAATAAATTATGGTGAACAGAAACCAGGTAAAGGAGTTTAGTGGCCAAGGGAGCAGTTAAACATTAATGAATTTCTTTCAGCTACGAAAACCAATTAAAGGAGCTAAATAAAAGCCTGTTCACTTAGGAGTTAAATATATCTTAATACCATGCTGCGTTTAAGATATGATTGTATGTCTTTTAAGTTTATCTATTTCCTTATTATAACTACTCTGGTTTAAAAGGAAATTCGTTTAATTCGTCTTATACCGGTTGTTAGCGCTCAGCGCAATGCAAATTTATTTTGTTTTTAGGTTTAAAACTTACTATTAAAATATGTTCTTTTTTTGCCTCGATGCAAATTTCATTCTTTCTACCACTTCTAGCGAAAGTATCAATCCGTAATTTCATTTTGCTGGTTCTCTTATCATAATCTTTATCTTTGATTTTCTTATTTGTTCTTATATGTTCTTATATGTGTATTTTTGCTTTAAATCTAAATTTAATGGACTCGAGTTTATCCACGCCTAACACGTAGGGGATTTTTGAGTACTTTTGTAAAAGTACCGCCTTGATGTTCGCAACGAATGATGTCTGATAGCAGAAATTAGTTATAAGAGGTGTCGTTGCAAAAGTGATAAGTTTTGTCGAAAAAAATATGTGGGGTCTGCACAAATAAAACGAATTATATAAGTCATAGTTATGTACAAAGGAGTGGATATCGTAAAGGGAAATATTAGTAGTTATCAAAATTAATGCACATTATTTATGTTAAGAAAAGATTGCGACAGAATCGAAAACGGGAAAAAAAAATAATCGTTCTTCAAATGAGCGTTTTCTTGAATTTTATAAAATTTCTGAAATAATAGAATTGCCACATTTTTATAACGGATTTGATATAAAAAATTTCTCTTTTAGTCATGGATTTGCATTCGTTTTTAATTCAGCATTTGACATAATTTTTTGCAAATTCGCTATTTTAAAATTCATATTTTGCATTTTTTTGAACTTTTTCCTATTTATTCATTCCACATAATTTTCTTCGTAAAAGACTTCCAAATATACTTAAAATTATTTGCTTTGTTAGGATGCCGATGATGAATGTGAAGGAGAAAGTGAAAGCGAAGAGTTAAATAATACGCCTCCTATCCAATCTCCTATCACTACAGAACAGGGTGATTCCAACGAGAAACCGCCTACGCCAGCTGACACTACAACCTTCATCCCTATCAAAGAAGAAGTTGACACTATAGACAAGGAAGATGAAGACGAATCGATTCCTGATATTCCTGATGAAAAAGCAGAGAAGATTTCCCAGAGGTTCAAGCATGTTAACACGGAGCCTTCATGTGCGCGTTGTTCAATGGTATACGTTTTTAAACGAGCAGAGAAATCGAAACCTACAGAGCAAGAGGTAAATTATTCAGTGCCTAGGGAATTTTAGATTGTCATACAGAAACTGTTAGACTTCATAGGCTATAATTGGTCAGGAGAGAGTGAAACAAAATTATTTCGAACCTACATTAATGGGGTGTGGGTGGGGGGATAATAACAGCTTTAAGAAGGATTGGAAGAAGCTTATGAGGTTAACTTGGTTATATATTTGTTTTGACATTGCCTTGCTTATTAAGCTAAATGTCTCTACGGCTCAAGTTTTTTTTCTATTTTGTGTGTTAATGTCGCCCTACCACATGTATTTTGTATGTTAATGTCGCCCTACCACATGTATTTGTGTGTTAATGTCGCCATACCACATGTATTTGTGGACTTTAAGAATAGGCTATATTTGAATGTGTTACATTGATCAAAAGAATCATGTATAAATTGTCTAACTTATGACATACTGTTTCTCCTTTTTTTCAATAAAATCCTCTCCGTTCCATGTGATAATATTATTTTGATATTGGTTTGTTGCTCGAAGAATTTTTTTTTTTTAACAAATCGCTCCCTACAAGGCTAGAAGCCACTACTAGACTAGACAGGAAGCTGAAGAAGTGTTGAAACTAAACTTGCGGCACCAATGTGCTACTCATACGCTGAATGGGTGATAAAAAAGATGTAATAATCTGGTTTAAATTCAAATATTACTCTTCTTTAATAGTTCAATGCAAGACGTGAAGAAAACAAGAGATTTCGAGAACTCGAAGAACACAAACGATTCCGCGAGAGCCATATGGAACTCCGCAACGGAAGCTCACCACCTCGTCATCAGCCTGCGCAAATCACGTCTTATTATGATACAAAAATGCGAATGTTTGCCGCTCAGAACGATCCTCACAGGCCTTGGTGCAACGTGTACCCTCCAGAGAGTCATCACAGCCCAAGAACAGTTAGTCCTAGAGATTACTTAAACGACCCTTCCAGAAAGTTCAATCACCTTCTCAAAATGTTTGATAGGCAAGTACCCCCGGATCACCGCCCTCCTAATGGACCACGCCCTCATAATCCGGGGCCCTTTACACCGCGTCCGAACGAATGCGAGTTTCGACCTGGGTCTACACTGAGTCACATTTCCTCTCATGTTCCTGCAGCTATAGAAAACCTTTCTTGTATTCCTTCTGGCTTAGAATCTATTAATCGGGTCCATGGTTTAGATCGTACTCCAACTATCGACCCCGCTACCGGGCTTCCTCACATTCAACCACACGTCCACTCTCACCTGCACACTCATACGCACCTACATGTCCACCCTGATGATCTCAAATATCGAGGAGGACGTCAGCCTATACCACAAGAAAATGAGCACGATATACATGAACATCAGCCTCACCAACCTCCCCCACATCGACCCCGTAGCAGGGAGTATCATGAACATTTAATAAAGCAGTACCCTGAACTGCTTGCACAGATGCACCATGATGAGCATTTAAGAGAATCACTTACTAGGAACATTCCACCGTCCAGTCGTGAAGCAGCTATGATGACGGCTGGTAGGGACGGAGCGGTGAGTCCAAGCATTCCGCATGAGATACCTCCGAATGTTCATAGTGACCCGGTAGCTTATCATTTGTGGGTTACGCAATATAACCGAATGCGTTGGAATACTCATAATAATGGGACGCATGGGCAAGCACCTGACTTGAGTCCTCACGGAATGCCTCAACACCCACATCATATACGAAATGAACACGATAAAATATTACATGAAAAACTTGTTCATGAAAAACTTTTACACGCCGAACGAGAAAAGATAGTTAGAAGTTTAGAGCATAGCAAATATATGCACCATATTCTCCAACCACCGCCACCTCGTGAACACGACAAGTACAAAGTGGAACACGGACTACAAGAAAAACCGCCATCACTCCGTGCACCCGATATGCATGCTCTACATCGTGCACCAGAAGGTCATCCACACAGACCCACTGAACTCCATTCAAGTCATCGCCCTTTGGTGGACCCACATGTCATGCGTTCTAATGATATTCATTCTTCTTATCACGGAAATATGTTTATAGAAAATATGAGGAGAGCGCAAGATTTGCGCTCCTCTCATGAAGCTCGCTTTTTACGTGAACGATACGCGCAAGAACATCTAGAACGTGAACGTTTATCACAAATGGAACGTTTAGGTCTTAATGAACGAACAATGTTTCACGATAGAGCACGGCATGATAGACCGAGTATATTCGGACATTATAAACACGGAAACCCTGAGACGATCGACCTTTCCGAAGAGTGATATAGAATGATGTACGCATATGTTTTAATATGCTGAAGTCTTAATGTTGTTGTGTATTGTTTATAATTAGGTAGAAACTGTTCAATAGGTTATGAATATAAATAAAGAATTAAATATTTTAATGACTAGCTTTTTTGATCTCATTAAAAAATAGACTAGTGCACATGCAAGCAAGCATCTTTTTATTGAGACGACGTTCTCATAACTGAATATAACTCAGCACATTTTTTATTGTTATTGTTAAGAAGCAAAAAGTCGTAAACGGGGGATAATGAAGCTGTATTACACACGGCGTAAACGGGGGGTAAGAAAGCTGTATTACACGGCGGTAACAGCTGGCACGAAAAGAAATTTTTTTTACCTGGCTCGGTTGCAAAAAAATAGGTTTTAAAAAGGTAATTACACGTACGTTGACTGAGTGCTAAGTAATCATGAGTGCTAATTGCACGTACGTTAATTTAGTGCTAATTACGTACCTTAATTGAGCGCTAATTACATATACGTTATTTGAGTGTTAATTACACAAGTTATTTCAGTGCTAATTTCACGTACGTTAGGTGGTAAATGGTAATTACAAGTACATTTTTGAGTTCTAATTACACAAACTTAAATTAAGTGCTAATTAAACGTAATTAATTGAGTACGTTAAAACGTACGTTAATCAAAATCCACTTGCAAGTAATTTAATTGAGTGCCAATTACACGTACGTTGATTTAGTGCTGATTACACATAGCTTAATTTTAAGTGCTAAATACACGTACGTTAATTGAGTGCTAATTGCACGTAAATTATTGAGTGCTGATTCGGTGCTAAGCTGTAATACCCAGCGATAACAGTTAGCACGAAAAAAAAAGATTTTTTAGCCTGCTGATAATCAAGTTGAAACTATTGTAAAAAACAAAATAGCTTAGAAACTATTGTGAAAAAAACAATATAACGTTTAAACTATTACGACAAAAACAAAATAATCTTGAAATAATTGCGAAAAAAAAACGATAAGGAGGAAAATATTGCGACAAAACAAAACTACGTTGAAACCATTGCTACAAAAATAAAATAGCGTTGAACCTATTGTGAAAGAACAAAATCACGTGGAAACTTTTGTTTAAAAAAAAACAAAGTTGAAACTAAATAGGTAATTAAGTAAATAAGTACGTAAGTAAGTGAGTATATATAAAGTAAGTAAATAAGTAAGTACGTAAGTATGCAAGTGAGTGAGTGAGTATGTAAGTAAGTAAGTAAGTAAGTATGTAAGTGAGTGAGTAAGTAAGTTAGTGATTAAGTAAGTATGTAAGTAAGTAAATGAGTAAATAATAAAGTGTGTAAGAAGTAAGTAATTTAGTAACTAAGTAATTAAGTGTGTAAATAAGTAGGTAAGTAATTAAAGAAGTAGGTAAATAAAGTAAGTAAGCAAGAAAGAAAGAAGTAAGTAATAAGTAAGAAAAAAAATAAGTGAAAAAGTAGGTTAGTAAGTAAGTAGGTAAGTAAGTG
>JAUZNK010013855.1:0-22755 GCA_035046665.1 Euphysa ruthae | reverse complement strand
GTATACATTATTTTTTAATATAATTTTATATCTTTTCATTGTTTTTGAGATAAGCTCAGATATAAGGTGTCATATCTGGTGTGATTGATACTGACACTGGCATATATACTGCAAGGTTAAATTCATTTGATGTTTCGCACTAGAGATGACACCTTTTTATATATTATTTGCTTTTGAGATTGAGCATATCATTGAGTCCTCTGTCTTTCCTGCACTTGCTTAGGCAAGACTCAAATCAAACGCAAATGTTCAAAATTACTCTTCTCCAAAAAAATCAATACCACATGTGGTATGAATTGTGAGACATTAGTCTAATTCCAACAAGGTTGACAATCAACTTCATCTTTAGGCATGGAAACAACATCAGACAACAGTGAGATTGTAACAGGCTATGCTAAGTTCAGAGCTGATATTCTCGCTAGTAGTTAAGCATATATACTGCGAGGTTATTCTCAATTAATGTTTTATTTTACAAATAAGCTCAGATGTAAATTATACATTTGTGCTTATTAACTTATTAACATCAGATAACAGTTTTTTCATGTAATATGAAATGTAGTTTAGATTTAATAATTTATCAATATGAAAATACTTAAAAAATTTTTTTTTGTCCTTTTCAAAAAAAAAAAAATATATTTTAATAGTTTTTTTCATAATTCAAGTTTCCAGGGCCCCGTGATGTCAGTTTAAGTATTCAATGTCAGCTTTCCATGCATGTATAGTATGACTATATAATTGTTTTTTGACTGGATAAAAAACTTGTTTTATATAACAAATACTTATTTTTTAACTGTCTATTTTTACTGACACACTAAACAAAAATGTGTAATTTATTCATTTTTTTATTCTAATGTCAATTTTCACTCAGCAGGACAATTTTTTTTGGACTCTTAGCGAAGCTGAATGAGTCACCCATGTCTGTGTGTAATGCTTTTTCTCAGTAACTGCTCAGTAGTTTTTTTCTGAAATTTTGCACGAAGGTGTAAAGTTATAAAAGTAGGCAGATTTAGATTTTGGAAAAGTTTTTCGGTATTGGACTTAAATACCATCATTTTGGGCTTAAATCAGCATTTTTTTCAAAGTTTTCTCGAAATCTAATTATAATTTTTTTTCTTTTAATTTTGCAATTTAATGGAACCAAAGGGCATTTTCTTCTATATATGGGCACCTGTCACAAATTTTCATTCAGAGGTCTGAGCCTGATTTATGACACAAACATGGCAAAATTCAGAGTTTTTTTTACCTGTCTCGTAAAGTTTTTATTTTTGGATTGCGTTAGGAAATATTTTATTTACTAAATTGGGTGTTTTGGTTATTAAAATATTATTAAGCCTAGTCCCCAGGATCTGAAACATGTAATTTTAGGCCTATAAACAATCTTTTAGAATATTCCAGAAATAGACTTAAAGAAAAATTTGATTTAATGTTAAAGAAATGCATGGGTTGCACAGAATTCAACTTGTAAAATAAAGATGTTTGTTTGATTTATAACATTTTTGTGTTCTAGGCTATATAAAAACTTCAAAAAAAATATGTACTTCCACGCTTGCTATTTAATTGCTCCTGCAGCTGCTGCAATTTTATCATATCTGCTACTGCTTGTTCTTCGCATGTATGCTGATAAATTCTTATTGCGTTTTTATGGGGAGTTTGTTGGTACATTTGTTTCTTCTGTTTGTATCCTAGAGATGAACTTGATATCTGCTCACTATGGTTCAACCTCGATTTTCTTTCTAATGTATGCTTTTTTTCACCTTTATTTCAAACACACCTATTTCATGTTTACATCACTTCATGGTTCACCAATAGTGTTCATTGATTTGTTCTACGCTAACAACCGGAGTCATGTATTCTCAGCATTTAACACCTTATTTGTATTATTGACACAGATATGTGCATCACTTTCTGGATTCCAATTCACAAAGTTTTTATGGATGTATGAGGATCAATTCCATAATGCAGCATTGCAATACGGATGCAACACAGCATTGTCTCATTCTCATCCTTGGTACATTTGTTTGGTTTTTGAAGCTGTTGGAGTCCTTCTTTGTACATTGGTAGATATGAAAACACCAAACAAATTGAAGCCACTTGTGCGCTCTGTCTTGACAATGTCTTTGATACATTACTTTGGGTATGCAACTGGGCTGTGGATGAATCCAATGTTGGCTACGACACACACTTTCCGTTGTAGAGGCCATGCAAGCGATTGGCAACATTTTGCTGTGTATTGGGTTGGTCCTGTCGTCGGTTTATTTTTAGCGTGGGAAATTAGCTTGGAATTCCAATCAATTTTCTCGAGTAAAAAGCAGAAACTGTATTAGATAATGGAATTATTTATAAGATTATTGTCATAATTGTAGCATTTATTATTTTTATACTAAAAAAATAAAATTACTGACCATATAGCAAACTATTGACTGCAAATTTCATATTAAATTATTGTATTTTGATTATTAGTTTAAAACTGTAGCATTTTCAAAAGCTCTATTGTGGTGTACTCAGTCAAGTAGTGTAATATGAAATTTCAGAAAATATCTTTCGAACTAAGTCAATTTTATGATTTCTTTCACCATATAAAGCAAATCAGGAGTTTGAAAGCTTGGGGTGATTTTCCAAGGTCTGTGTGTGAAAAAAAAATTTTCTGCTTAGTAGATTTATTTTTATTCCAAAAGTAATTAGTTTAGTGCACATATACACAGTATACATGAAAAAATTTTGGTAAAAATATTCCACAAGATTTGGAAAAAAAAAATTTCTGAAAATTTTCCTAGAAATTTAAAACCATACCTTTACTACCTCGTTTATCCACCTTAATGGACTTAGTTCGGATTTCGAGCCTTCAGTAGGTTTGCTATTGAAACTAGTACCATAGCCTTATTAAAAAGTTTGTTTTTTAAAACTATATTGTAGAAAAAGTTTTAAATAGTAAGACTTTATATTAAAGTTGGAAGTGTCTAATTTGTTTTATTGTTCTTGGATTTTATGACAACAATTCACAGTACTTCACAGTACTTTTCTGTTAATTTTTGATGCTATTTGGTTTTCATTTTATTTGAATTTTTTTTTCACAGAAATGAGAAGTGAAAAGTAAGGGTAAATATGTAGATATTTTGCATTAAAATTTGTTTTGGCAACCAAACATCACTTATTAACAAAAATTAAATACATTACATTAGGGATTGCCAAAAAAAAAAATGCATTTAAAAAAAAAAAAAAAAAAACTATGTGTTTATATCGTATAAATAATCTTTTGTAGTGATATTCAGTCGTTGACACCTACATTTTTAATTTTAATTTGTTTCTTAACTTAAATAGCATTCCTTGAATATTTTTTGATGGCAGGTTTGGAAAATGACCGCAAAACTTTAAAATTAAATTATTATTTTTTTAATCTTGCGAAGGTTTATTTTGATAAGATTCCTGTAGAAAAATACGGTTTTCTTGGCAAAAACTCCTGAAAAATGGGGAAGAAAATAGTGTTATAACTTCACGTTTTATTTTTGGTAAGATTTATTATAAAAACAGTCATTTTATTATTTTTGTTTTGTAAAAAATATATTTATACTAAGGCTTTAAAAGAAAGATATTAAGCTTTGTTGTAGTCTTTGTGAAATGATTCTAATGTCATTAATGAAAATAATATAAATATTATCATGAAAATCTCAAAATGAACATATCTCTAGAGACAATAAAAATGTTCCAAACACTTTAATATTTTGTTTTTAAAATATTCATTCTGTTTAAAACCCATTGATCCCCAACAAGGGTCCTGTGAGTTCATGCCTTTTTAATTGATATAAATTAAAGATGATGAACGTCTATCCTGTCAAAAATTCTATTTCAAATGCTTTGGACCTTAGCATACTCGATAAGAACTTGATAACGTTTTAATATTTTCACCTGAAAATATTTACTTTTTATATTAAACTAATGCTACAAAAGGATATGATCTAGTAAAAAAGAATGCACTAAGTATTATTTTTATACAAATTTCTTACATTTAAAATTACAGGTTATTAATTGATTAGAAAACTCCAGTGTAGGTTTTATTTTATTTTAATGACTAGTTTATCATTATCAATGGCTACTATTTTATTTATTTTATTTATATTAAAATCTATTAAGCATTCAATTAGAATTTTATTTTTAATTATATATTTATTTTGCAAGAAATTTGATATATTTTGAATAAAACTTGTTTCATTATTTCATGATAACTTTGTACTCTATTCCCGATGCTATTATTCTTAAAGTCCTTTTACCAACGTTTCATAATTATCACCTCATTATTTTCAAAATTGTTTTAACATTTTCGCACTGGCATCTAGCCCAAAACCTGACATACAAAAAGAGAATTTTATGTCTTCTGGCCTCATTTTTTCTTTTCTACACTTCACATTGATGATTGATATTTTTCACCAGTTTTGAATGTAGAAGTTTTTAAAGCTTAGTGTAATTAAAAAACTTTCACTCCAATTTCATCATTTTTATTGTTTTTTATTGGAGCTTCTCATTTATTTTCAAATTTGCTGCATTAACTGCATTTGGCATCAATTTTTAGCAAGGATAAAAGCCATTATGTGTTTAGTTCTCTACAAATTCCTTAAGAAATTGAATTAATTTGTTGAAGGATCTAAGATATAATAAGTTTAATTCTTAATGGAAATGAAAAAATAGATTATAGTAAAATAACTTACGCTAGTGATCAAATCCTGATGTTATAAAAGACTTTAACTTGGTTTATATTTTAAGAATTTCAGAATGCTAAATGATATATTTGACCTTTAATTTCAAACCGCAGAGTTTTTTTATATCTTATTTCAAGTATAGATTTTTACAGTTCAGAACTCGCATGGTCTATTACTAATAAAACAAAAAACTTTATGCTAATTAATGTATTTGCATTGAAAACATACTGAACAAAACAAATAAAAATTCTAAGTCACTTTTTGATAATACCAGAGAAAATTTGTTTTCACAAAACTGTTATTGATTTATGTTTTGTACATAAATGGAAAGAGAAGTGAATACTTTCTACTTTTCGTGATATTTACAGAGTGTAACGATTATTTGTGAAAATAAAATTAAAGTCTTCCTAACAAAAAATTTTGCGAAAATAATTTTTACTTTTAACTTCTTGTTGATGAGATCACGTGAATTTCAATTGAATATTTAAGTATGTATTTAAAATGTATTATCGTTTATGTGATTAAACTTCTAAACTCTCGACACTCTTTTGAAACATGTTATGGATTATTTTATATGCTTCAAAAAACGAAAAACAATGCATCTTTAATTGAAATTTATTCTGAGTTATATGCTTAGTTATATATAGTTATATGCAAAGTTGGAAATATTTAAGATGAATTTTCATTAGAAAAATGGTGTAGGGCTCATTCCGATTTTTCCTCAAAACTCTAATTTGTAAATAGAAAATGCATGAATCTTTGACTCAGTTTTAGAAAAACTATAATTTTCAACAATTTTAAGTTTGAGTTTAAATGATGTGGTTTAGTTTTAAATTGAATTTTTGAGATTGAAAATTATGAAATTTTTCTAGAATTGCCTGTTGTATTTCTAGAAGTTTTTTAGAAGAAGATTTTCCACTAGTTTTTTTTTTTAACTTTCCCAAGTATTTGTTTCGTGTTAATAGAGAAATTTCTCAATTTGTACATTCTTGACAAAAATCAAAAATTCTTGAGGTAAGGTTGCTTTACTTTTAGGCTGACATTTGAGATAATGATGTGTTAAATTATTATTATTTTGAATTTCGCATAGAAGTCGATATGAGTGCCACAGTTGGCTCTGTAAAGCAAGTCCGTGGTCCTGTTAAAAAGGCTATCAAGTTCCAGACTGGTGTTAAACTAAATGTAACTAATCGCGCAAAAGCAATAAAAGTGCCGCACAAACACCCCTCAAACAATACTTACGAACTGCATTGGAAGTTTGGTAGATACGTTTGCCAATTGAAAAGATTAACATTTAACTATTGCCCAAATAGTGGTAGCAGTCGGGGTTTAAGGTGAGTGTTGTGTGACAGAAGTTCCTGACTCTCATGAGCTATAACTAATATTTCTATTCTAAAAAATAATGTGGGCTATATTAATTTTTTTAGTAAAAAATACTATAAAATCTGTGAACATCAACTTTTGAGCAAGATATGATTTATATCCTGTAAAACTTTTAAGCCATTTATTTTTTTATGATTTAAACTCAAAAGTATATAAATATTACTGTAATTAAATTGGAATTAAGTGGGACAGTTTTTGTCATGTTCTCATGAAAATCGTTTTTCTAGTAGTGTATTTGTTTTATTTAGATTTGTTATATTGATAGTGGCAGTGTAACTAAAATTTGAAATAAACTGTTTTTTTTTTTGTTTTTTTTTTTTGACTTTTAAATATTTTATTTTTTGCTCCTATTTATTTAGACGTTTCATTGATTTTGAAGGAGAAAAATACGTAGCAGATAATCCTCAGACTGCCATTTATTTTGCTGAGAGAAAAGGAAAAGATCCAAGGCTTGTTGCTAATTATTGTAAGCATCTTTTAAATTTATTTTTAAGAAAATTTCATATGCAACTTGAATCCATCTCTTATTCCCATTGATCCTTGACTTAGCAACTTTAAACTGTCTAAATATAATAATAGAATGGTAGGCTTTTGGGAGGAAGAAAATGTTTTCTCAAAAACTTGGTATATTAAATTACATTTTCTGTATGTTGACTTTAAAGTTTGACCGTCATACTTATATTAGATGTGCCATGTCTATTTACTATATTAGAGGCAATGTATAAAATGTTGTGCTAAAGTTGTGGACGGTGATTAAAAATAAGCCCTAGGCTTGTTGGCCATCTGAAAAAAAAAATTACCATAAAAAATTTGTGACCAATACAAACCTTTAAGAAATTGTAAAAATATAATATATGATAGTTTTTAGGATATTGGTGCTTTTGGAACAAAGTGTGCCAAAGCTTTCAAATATGCCAAAAGTTAAAAATTTTTTCTTTAGCTACAATGATGGCCATATTATATGAGACTTTTATAAAATTTTAGCACAAATTTACATTTGACGCATGTTTTAAAAGTTGACAAAAATTTGCAAAAATGGTAACAAACCCAAATGAATACGGTTTTCTCACTTTCATCCCTTAGATCCAGCAGAGAAAAAAAAATTAATTTCTAAGATCTAAATCTATAAATCTATTAACCAAAAGATAAACCTGAAGTTCATTATACCAAGGGCAGTATATACATATTTTTAACTGCTGGTGTTATTTTTTTTCAATTATTAAGGTGTCCTAATGGCGTATAAGTCATAATTTTTTGACCATGATTGTAACTTAAAATAGTCTGCTTGGTTAAACTGGTATTGTTATATCCCAAATTGGTAACCTAAGTTAAGCTAGGACTCTTAATATGAAAATTATTTCAATATTTTGAGCATTAATGTTCAGTGATCTCCAAATTTTTACTGTTATCATGCAGACAAAATAAAATTTATATTTAATAGAAATGGGAGGTTAATTGAGCACATGAACTTGATTAAATTTAATTATGAAAGAGTGCGTTCTGTTTCTAAAAAATATTATATTTATTTTAGTGAACGGTGAGGATCGTATTATTAGCATACCTAACCATGACAGTATAGCAATACGACAGTGGCTTGGAAGATTAATGAATGAAAGTGGTCGTCAGTGGAGAGGAGAACGACTATATCAACCTTGGATAACCGCTACACCATCAATGCAAGGAACCTGGACACCCTTCACTAATAAACCACCTATAAATATAAATCTTGGTTATTATATAGAACATGAAGACACATAGTGTTGTTTTCTTTTTAAATCAATGTAAATATTTGATTTGTTTTTTCTTGTTATTACCTGGTCCTATTTATGTTTAGCACAAAATATTGTTAATATTAAGAACTTAAAAGTTCTTTTTGCGTTTTAAAGTTATAAAGATAAGCTAATTGCCTATGAATAATCTTAGGAAGCTGTCAAAGTACTATTTTATTTTTTCCATAAGCCTTCATCTGTTCTCACGATATAGTCATCATCACAATCTCAGAACTGATGTTTTACTTTATTTTTTTAATACAATTATGGTAATTTCTTTTTTAATAAGTTTAAAATTTTAGACCTTTTTATATGAAAAATGTTTTGCTTTTTCAAAAAATATCTTTTTTTGTCCATTTGAGACTTTTTAACTTCTAATTCTTATTTCCTAGAATTTTTTTCTTTAATTTTTTTTTAAAAAACAGATTATCATAATAAAAACAATAATCATAACTGGAAAAATTTAATTTTTAAAAAGTGTTTATTAATTTTTTTTTTTTTTTTTTGGTGCAGGGCCCAAACATAGCCATTTTTGTTTTATAAAAAGTTATTGTACTGGACTTAAGCCAAATGAGGTCAAATTTTGTCTGAAAAAAAATTTCTTACAAGAAATTAAATTTATATAAATTATAAAGTTTTGAAAAGTTTAAATTCTGATTTTGAGAAAATAAAGACAATTCTTTTTCTTTTATTTTTATAGCAGTTTTCCCAATTCCACTAGTCACCAAATGATTGTTTCCAATAAAGTTGAATGAATTTAGACATCATATTTTGACCAATATAGCTTGTAAAAAGTCCTCTTTTTTAGTATTTTTATTACCAAGAATAAAATTTTAAGCTTCTTACGACCGATGTCTCAAGGTCAGTGTGCTCTGTTTATTTTATCCCGAACGTTAATTTTTAGTTTTAGAAATCACACAATTTTAAGTAAATATTCTAAGTATGAATTACGACCTAGTTTGAGGTTTTCAAATCTTTTTAGGTGGGAATTGACATAAATGGAAATTTAAGGGCTCAAGGTATATTTTTTAAGAGATTGGAGTTGATGGCGTCACATGAAAACTTTAAAAAAAAGTTGATTCAAAAAAAGGGAACTCCTGCGAAAATATTAATCTAGATTTTAACTAAATTTGCATACTCATAATTTGAGGACGAGGACTCAAATTAAAATTTATTTCCAAAGGGGGAAAGGGTGTATTGTATTTAAATATCATAGATGAAATACATTTGTTGTGAAACTACTTTCACAATCTTTCCAGGAAATTTCATTTGGCTATCCAGATCCAGTTCCTTGCCTAAAAGGTCTTAAAAATTATTTTTGAAAATGAAAAATGCAGAACTGAAAATATAAGTGATATATCATTTATAAAATTAAATAACTTTATGACAAAATCACATATCACATTTTGGTAATAGAAAAAGAATAAAGGGTGTATTAATATAAACTTTAGTAATATTTATTACATATTTTTGCACTAAGTAATCAAGGTATCATTTGGGAATTTATTTAAATATCAGGGGTTGGCTACACGTATTGGGCTGGAAATAAGCGCAGACTGAGTTTTCAACCCGGGCTCAAATTTTTTTGGGTTTCACACTTATTTTAACCCTGGCTGAAAGTTAGTATGTTACAGCCTGAGCTTGAAATTTGTTTAATATAAGGAAGTATCTGTTCTGATGTGAGAATATTTGCTTTGAGGTAGCATGGGAGAAGATAAAATATTGCAAACAATATTACATATTGTTTAAAACGGAAAGATGAAGGGATGAAAAAATTAAATGAATGAAAAACTTTAAAGCTAGATGGCGTATTTTGAAAAGGCTTATTGATATTCCAATGTAAAACACTCCAAATATAGTATATGTGTGTTCCATGTTTTGCACAACTATTGTGAACAACAAAAGGCAGAGGTAGATCAATGCTATGTTGACCGTATTGTAGCTGAAAAAAGAAAGTTGAAACAAAAAAATGACATACTCTTGCAATATAGCATTAGGAAAACGGGTTATAATCATTATAACTTGCGTATTTAAAATAATATCTGTAAAATAGTTAACAAAGCATATATAATAAATACACACTTAACGAAGTATTGGTATTATTACGGTCATAAAATAACTTAACAAGAAAACATGTAGAATAGCTGATAAAAAGTTGAAGCGTCTTCATTAATGTTGTATTCTTTGTTACTAATAGGACTAGGAGTATAAGGATAGTTATTAACCAAGCCGTTGATATGTGAACTACTGCTTGCATGTGATCCGTTTGCATGAAACAGACGACACAGCGTTTTGAAATAATTATTTGTAGGGAAAGTCAGCGGTACTGGTCTATATCCAGTTGAGCCAGGTGGTGTTTGCAAATTATAATTGATTTATGAGTGTGACTGTTGAGCTCTACTGGTTCCACCTAAAGCTCTTGCAAATAAAGTAAGGCCATCTCCGATGGATTTTCCCACACATGATACTGATTCAGAAATCTGTGTAAAAGTTTTATTAGATTCTTTTGAAACATCATTCAAATCTTCTAGCATAATTTATTTTAATTTTAGCTATTCTCATGCAGAATTCAAATGTATTTGATTTCTTTGACTTGATGAAAGGTTTTTTTCCAATATTTTCCTTTTATTGTCCACAAACTTTGCAGTTGAAGCATCTTCCTGTACTTTAGGTGTCAGAATAATATTGCCATTTTCAAAATCGATATTGTCATCTCCAACGTTGTCATCCTTATTATCGCTATCATGAACTGCATTTTCGAGAGATTTGATGCCATTACTCGATTCGGTAGTAGCTGGAGAGCCACCTAAAAATTACTTTAATAAGTCCCAATTGTCGCATACCAGCTTTCTGCTACCTGGTTTTTTTACCTTCAGTCATTGATTTCCTGTAATTTTGTCTTACATGCTTTATTTTCTGCTTCATTCTCTCATAGCCTATTTTGATGCGTTAATAATAATATTGATAATATTAATAATTAGACAAATAGGAAGAGTGATGAAGTGAGAAATTTTTAATATAATAACAAAACAAAATTACCTCAATTGTTTCTCTGTTGTTTTTTTTCCTTTAACTATCATGAACGATTTAATTAGTCTATGCTGCAATTAACACATTGAGCATTGATTGATTTTAGACTGGGTTGAAATATAATTTGCAGTTACGTGTTAAAATCATACCCAACTATGCTAGGGTTGAAATATAAGCAAGCTCGGGTTAAAATTTCAAACCGCTTTATACATGTAATGTGGTATAAGAGTTTGACCATGGGAGGGTTGAATTTAGCTCGCGTTTATTTTCAGCCCTATACGTGTAACCACACCTAAGAGTAAAATAATTTAAAGGACTTTTATAATGTGGCTAAAATTTAATCCAACAGTTCTACTCACACTGAGGAGTAATTAGCATTACTTATTTTTGGAAAGAAATGTCACTCGTCCTGCGTACTTGCAAAAATAGTTCATCCGAAATAACCATTGATTGTTCTCGACTCTGATTGATTACATGTACATGTGATATAAATATTCTTCTTAGCAGAAAAATAATATCTGCATGATAATGGAAAATGATGTATCATCTGAAAAGTCTTCTGATAGTGAATACTGGTCAACATCAGATAATAATTCAGACAATAATGAATACTCAGTGCGAACAAAAGCTGATAAAGTATTGGAAATACTAGATGAAGAAGAAAAATTAATTGATTTAAATGTAAAGAAAAAAAATAAATCAAAAAAGAAGAAGAAAAGCAAAAAGAAAAATTCTGTTGAACCTATAGAAGAGTCCAGGTAGCATTTTTATGTTTATATTTGTTTTCTGTAAATACAAACTTTTCTCTTATTCTTTGAGTCTGAAAGCTCAATTCATCATAATTATTGCCTCTGACTGAAATCATACACACAAACAAGCAGGAAAACAAATATTTTACACCCCTTACTAGTACTTTGATTCATTGTGCTATCTTAAACAAATTTCAATTTCATCACAATGGCTATCGCTATTATATGCCGACTGGGAAAATTTTTGATAAAATGTTATTACTGTGACATGAGATATTTTTTTATTATATCAATAATATTATATTATTAATATATTTTTAAATTTTAACCTCTAAACCTGTATTTGTTTATTTCTGATTTATTTATTTCCTCATTGAAAATTGCATAATTGTTGTTAAAAAAAAAAAAAAAACTAATTTATATGCTTCGTATGAATATAATCACTACCAGTTTAGTGCCTGGTGTGAAACAAGTCTTTCAGCTAGGTGATGATCATTAGGTTTGAGTGGCAAGTCTATTAGGTTATCAAGTGTTTATATTTTTATTACTAGTACAGGGTAGAAGTCCTCTTAATCACCATGCTATAGAAAATCTTTATCTTGATTTTAAAATAATTCTCAGTAGAGCTATCCTATCGCTTTAGTCCACTCTTTAAGTGCCAGGTAAAGTAGTTTTTTCTTGATTCATTATATTTTGTTATAAAATAGATAAAGGAAATTTATATTTTTATTAAAAAAAGCTAAAAGAATATGTCTTATATTATTAACTATAATAAAATAATTTATATAGTAATTATCTCATAATAAAATTATGTTTATGTTATTTTATTTTTTGAACTAAATTATTTTGAGTTGATGTGAGAGGCGAATTTTATTTAAACTTCTAAAATGCTTTTCTACTATTTAGCTTGGTAAAATAACTCTATTTAAATATGAGTAACATGGGTGAGATCATAAATGGTATAGGTGGTATCATAGGTGTTTTATTAGTTTTGTTTTATGTAGGATATTTCAGTAGTAAATTTTGATTAATAACATTCATTCTAACTTTTACTTTAGCTAGTAAAATTAAGATGGTAAGAACTGATGAGAGGATTTATGTAATTTACACATGTTTTGCTCCAAACTTTTCATTTAGGGATCTTGTTTGTTAGTTGCAGTTACGACAAATAAAAAATTCGCAAGGTTAGTTTGAGGATTAATTTTAGCAATTTTGATTCTGTTTTCAGCTCAGTTTTATCACAAAATTTCCGAAAAAGACGTTCTAAATCTTCAGAACGAAAAGATAGTTTAAGTAAAAGATCAGTTTCTTCTGCTAGAAGTGAATCTTCACACCGAAAACGTTCTCACAGTCAAACAAACAGATGTAAACATTCAAGAACTACCTCTAGAAGTCCATCCAAGAGTATAAGACGTTCTAGAAGTCATAGAAGAAGCTATTCTAAGGAACAAAATAGATCAAAAAATATCTCTGCCAGAAAATCAAAGCGTTCTGGGAGTCGATCAGTTAGCAGACAAAGTAGAAGCCAATCTCGGAGAAGGTCTAAAAGTCAATCTAGGAGAAGATCTAGAAGTAATTCTAGAAGAAGGTCTAGAAGTCAATCAAGGAGAAGATCTAGAAGTCGATCTAGGAGAATTTCTAGAAGCCGGTCTAGGAGAATTTCTAGAAGCCGGTCTAGAAGAAGATATAGAAGTCAAAGTCGATCAAGAAGAAAATCTAGAAGTCAATCAAAAAGAAAATCTAGAAGTCGATCAAGAAGAAAATCTGGAAGTCGATCAAGAAGAAAATCAAAAAGTAGATCAAGGTCGGTATCAAAACATGAAAGAATATCAATATCACATGATCGCTCAAGGAGTAGGTCAAAAGAAACTATTAGTAGTAAGCCATTATTTAAAAGAACTGCTTTAGATTTTGCTAATAAAAAGGGTATTGAAATAAAATTGCAGACTAATGCCATTCCTGAAATAAAAAAAATAACCACAATTTCAAACAACAATCCAAAACATTCTTTATATGGAAAATGGGAGAAATATGAGCAACCTGTTAAAAACTCAGACATAAATAAATTTACAAATTTGTGCCGAGAGATTTCAGCAAAGGAGGAGTTTTTTGAAGAGAGAGAGAAGGAAGAAAATATAAAAGAAGTACACCATCCATTCAAAGTGGAACCAGCACCTGTAATGCTACCACCTATGCTTAGAAATCGGCCACCAACTGTAAGTCTATACATATCTTTCTTTATAATATATAACTTCAAATATTAGGTTTGTTGAGGGTTAGGCCAGCAATATTTGCTTCAGTTGACTTGATACTCAGCCATCACCAATGATTTCTCTAACTTTATATGAATTAGGTTAAAATTTCTATGGCCATGATTTTTTGTATGACCTTAAATGGCTTTATAAGAACAAAAAAAATAAATATTAGTTGACATTAAGTGTGAGGTTTTACAAACAAATCACATCAATTCTTTGCAATATTTTTATGTGCAGCATTGAAACATTGCACTTTTTGTTTGATAAGAGCTGAAATGTTAATTTGAGATTTCATAAGAAGTTGCGTTATATTTTCTGCAGTGTTTTAAAGTCGTCAAATTAATGTTTTCTCATTTAGAATTCAAAGAGGAATCTTGGGGCACTTAGTCTGGTTTTTAATTTCTTTTGGAAAATATGGTCTTATTTACGTATTTATATCTTTGCGAGATGTTTCATCATTGCAACTTAAAGATAAATACAAAAATAAACAATCTGTATTTATGCAAAATCACAATCTTCCGTAGATTTGTGTGAAATAATATTTCAATCTGGCATTTTTTGGCTCTAATCCACTTTTTATTTGGAATTAAAACCTAAGTCTTGTAAAGGTTATATCCTGTTCAAGAGTTAACATTTTCTCATTTTTAAATTGCTGTAGTGTGGTTTTTACCTATCGAGAGTGTTTTATTTGTTTTGTAACCATAGCTACTGCATATATTATGAGAAATTTTATTTTATTTTATAGGTTCGGATGCTTCGTGTTCCTGACTTATATTCTGCAGTGATATTCATGAGAGCTTTGTTCCACCATTTTACCTATATTCTAACTTTTCCTGGGTAAAATCTCTAAACTTTTAAAACAATCAAATTCATCAAAGGATGCAAACAACATTGCTAGACCTCTTCTAAAAATTTACTGTACACGAATATTCTCCTTAAATACTCTTGTTATTAAAACCCATTTATCATTCATTATTAAATATAACTTTAAATTTATTTTCTCCAGACATTTCAGATATTTTAGAAAATTTAAATTACTTCGCAATAGAATTTATAATTTGAAATTATTTTTGTAAGAATTTAATGCTTCAGGATTTTATATTAAATTTTCTTATTACCATATTTCCTTAAAACATGGTCAATATTATTCATTAGGTATATTATACCACACTTTCGTCGAAAAGCCATGTACAATTTCTCGTTCTAACGTGACAATTATTATTTATATTCATTTCTCTAAGCAACATATGATTTTACTAATAATGCAGTTATAGCAATGCTTAGATGGTACAAACAGCATTTTTACTTAAGAATCACTTTAAAAGCTTTATTTTTGGGGTACTCAGAGAAAATATCTTCAGTTAAAAAGTTTCTTGATCATTCATTTTTAGGGGAAATCTTAATAGAAAATTTACAAACTGATGAAAGACTTGCTTGATTCAGGGGAAAATAATTAGAAAATCAAATGAGAAAATTAACAAGTTTGCAAGAATATTTCGGATTATTTTTAAGGAAATATGACATGTAAATGATTTGAAATAACATTTATAAATATAAAACTGTATTAGTGTCATGCACGTTTCCAACTATATGAAATACCATATAAAACAAAGGATGAAAAGTGGTGGTACCAAGCTCTCTTGAGTATTTGTTTAAAATTATATATTATTTCTATCAGACTAGTTCGTGTGCAACGTATACTAGTTTGCTTATATCACCATAGTATATCATAATGACATGTTATTGTTGCTTTGGTGATATAAGAAAATGATTTTTTGTAATGGGGAAAATCGTAACCATGTAAGGATTTTTTCGCTGTGGCTGTGATGTAAAAATTCTTCTGATTTATTTAATATAACATAGTGTATGGAAAAATCATCCAGTTGTTTTGCATTATTTGCAATAACACAGTTATTCCCAGTAATAAAAACATATTCTTTGCTGAAAATCATTTTAAGTGTTCTTTAATGTTAGAATTGCTTTTTTTGTAAAAAAGCACATATTACAGCTTATGCTAGTTAATATTTGATCGCCACATTAAGAAAAAAAATATGCAGAATTTTTAATCATATGTACGCCAGGAGTTATAGAAAACCTTGTACGATTTTCTCTTGTTACAAGAAAAAGAAAAAGATTTTTTCTTCAAAAAAATTGCTGAACATTCTGGAGAAAAAATCTTTACACCACTTTCACTTTTATGAAAACTGAAAGTTGGTTCGAGGTTCTGTCCGCTAAACACCAATTTTTCCTCTATCAAATTTTAATCTTACAAAATTGTGCATTTGTATACTGAACAATTATAAGTCAAAAGCCAAAACTATCGATTAAAAAAATTATTGTTTTGAGGTTTTTTGTAGGACCGACATATTTTTTTATAGTGGATAGCTCCTTAAATAAGTTCCCTTCACATAGTAAATTGTTATTTACTTTTTGAAGGAAACTCTTTTCTTCTTTTGGATAGCGTTTATATAATAACACTGGTAGATTCTAAAGTATCGCTTACCTACTATGATATCAGCGTTGTTAAGCAACAAAAAAACCGATACCCTAGTCATAATAGAATTTACCAAAAAAATTTTTACAAAATCATTTTTTTTTTATTGATTTCGGTTCTTCTTTTTTCTCAATAACTCATTAAAGATCAGAAAAAATTCTTCAAAGCAACATGCAAAATATCACACATGTACCTTTTTTACTACAAGTTTCCATACCTTTGAAAAATATTGATATTTAAGTAGGTTTTTAAAAAATTCAAAAACACATAAAAAATCGTTTATAATAGAATTCCAATTTTTTTGTGCTCAAAGTTATCTTTCAATCAAAATACTCAAAAACTTAATTACGAAAAACAAGCAGTTACTTATGTAAGTTCAGCCTATTTGTTTTTATCCATATTTAACAATTATAAAATTTCTACTTGCGGATGGATAAAGTGTCCTGAAAATTAACTGAAAAAACATCGTAAATAAGTTTTTAGGATTAGTGAGGTGAACAAGAAGGTTGGATGTTCAGTAATCAAGTAAATAAAGAAATGGACTAATTCGTTCTTTTAAAAGTTGAATTGCTGGTGTTTTATTTATGTAGACTGGATTTATATCCAAAAGACACCCATTTATCGATATTATCAATATAACTTGCTTAATAGTACGCAGTTTTTTAAATACCTTCAAATACCATAATGTTTAGTTCTGAAAAGTTAAAAAAATATTTTCCAAGGGTTGAGAAAACTAAAGTAAATAAAGGGTTAGGTGTGATATGATGTTTGAGGTAGTTTTTGTCTTATTTTGGATGTTCGTATGATAAAAATAATTTCTAGGAGCAAAAATGACTAACAAAAATTAAATTTTGGGGAGCGAATTTTATACCTTTGTTATTTGTATCACTATCCATTCGAAGAATTTTGATTTCTACAGTTGCAGGGATAGGTGTAAAAAGGTAAGCTGTGAAAATGAATTGTATCCTTTGATACAATTCATTTTCATTTGATGTCGTTACAAAATTTTTAGAAATTTTTATTTTAAGACTGATTATATGTTAAAATTTTAAATAAGGAAAATTTTTTATCAACGTTTATTTTACTGTAACCTGTTTGGTTAATTTACCAATACATAGCCAATGGCTGTGTCCGATATTCAAACTCTCATTGTTTGATTTCTTAAAATTTACCAATACAAAGCTAATGGCTGTGTCTGACATTCAATACCTCTTGTTGTTAGATATGAGATATGCTGACTTTCCAAGATATAAGTATTAGTACTTATTTTTATAAAATTTCTTTTAAAAAGAATATCAAAATCATATATAGTTACTCAGAATTTCAAATAAATTTTCTGATTTTACTGAGCTGTTTTCCTTTACTGATTATATTATTTCATAGCATATAATATGCATTTGGGCTACATTAAATGAAATGTCGCTGTTTTTATTTTAGAATCCAGCTCAAGCCATCATGGCTGGATCTCTTAATTCAATCACAGCAGCAGAGCCAGTTAAAACGGGTCCCCTAGAAAACTATTTTCCAGTCTCCTCTGGTACAGAACATCAGAAATTTGAAAATCATGGTAAAGAAACGGATGGTATTAAAGTTTATGAAAAATTTGAGACTAACGCAGCAGTAAGATTATAAATTTCACTTCATATACACTAAGTATCTCTAAAATGGTGTGTTACTTGAGAAAAAATTTTTTTGATATTTCCTTTTAGGTTTTAAAGCCACTAAATCGACCAGAAATTAGCACTTTTACAAGGATAGAAATCCATTCAGACGTTTGCAAATTTCATTAATAAACTGAATTATTTCAAGTACCGTTATTTTAACTTTTGAATAACAATTTGGTAAGGTCAACCTTGAACAACACTGGTTTAAAATTAATTGTAGGCAGTGCTGTCAAGGAGATTGGATTTAATTTTTCTATAAAATTTTGTAAACAGCGTATTGCTAATAGTAATGATTATCATTTAAATCTGAAAAAATATATAAAAGATATAGATGGTTTCATTTTTATTCCATTTTGTATAGGTTTTACTAATCATATTAGTCCTATACAAATATTTCTCTTACTGTATCCTCAATATATACTAACTACACTATTCATTACTAGCAATTTTTGGATAATCTGTTTAATCTAATGAATTTAAATTTGTATGTGAAGTTTCCATAGAAAGATCTTAGGTTAAAATATATAACTCTGAAACTACGAAAATCTTGTTTAAAAGTTTATTTTTAATTCCTTATTTCAATAATACGAGAAACATATCATTTTCTTTCAATCAAAGAATTTTGAAGTTAGGCTCTTTTCAGCGCTCCTTCTAAAATAATTGTTACTCTATTGCTCTTTTCCATCCCAGATCCTTAAATTTACGATTTCTGTCATTCCTTGGTTCTAAGAAAAATTGTCTTGGAAGAATAAACAATTAATTAATATTGCATGTAGCGCTACTTTTCGCTGGAAATTATCGTTATTTCCTAATTTGCCCATTATGACATGTAAGTATTCCTGTGCCTTTATTTACTAGGAGTAAACTTGATAATTTCTTATAAATAAAGTCATAAACAAAAATAACAATATGTTCATATTTCTAGCCAATCAATGTGAGTGCAGTTATAGCACGTCGTCTTGGTGCGCAACAAATTCTTAATTCAAGACCTGAGGACCCAGCCGCTCAAATGGTCTTAGCGGATTGTGATATGAAGCTTAAAAAGTGGAGTTATCAAAACAAAAATCCTGGGAAATTCACAGGAAGTCAACTTGGAACCAAGATGAATAAATATGAAATTTCTGGTGCGGTAGAAACTCGGGTTCGGAAGGTATTTATATCTCATTAGTTGATCGGTTCGGGAAAATTGATAAAATTCGATGTAATTCTGTTATATGAGAGTCATTTTCTCAGACATTATTTCTTAAGCATTTTTAAAAGTTTTTGTGATGTTTTAAAAACAATCTGTTGAAAGTCTTTAGCGTAATTTCATATGGAATTGAGTAACTGCAAATAGGCACAATTTTTATTTTCCAAAATTTTGGCGCATTTAAAAAAAATTTTCATGACTTTAATGTTCAAGGATGTTTTTACCATTCATTGGTAGTACCTAAAATTCATTGATTATTTGTTCCTTCACTAGAGACAGTACTATTTCACTGTTTTGTTAATTGGAAATCTACATTTAAATAAACTTTCTTCAGGATTTTTTCCACAACCTTGCGCCGTTGACCGGTGGAATCGGTATGCGCATGATGCAGAAGATGGGATGGCAGATGGGGAAAGCTCTTGGGAAAAACCAAGAGGGTTACGTGACACCTATTGCAGTGGATGTCAAAGTAGGAAGAGTTGGATTACATTCTGCTGATGAACAGCCTCAATACACTACTTGGAATGGAAGGCAGGTTCCAAAACGTCGTCCCCCACAACAAATCGTAAACGTTAATGGTACGTATTTTTTTTCAAACCAATAATATTAAAAAAATTTTCTGTATGTTGATTGTTTTAAATCGGTTTTGGTGCTAACGGGTGTCTACCGACCATTTGAAAAAGTGAGATTTTATGAATAGTCAAAAATTATGGTTTACGGCCCAAAAACGTCATTTCTTAAATAAATATTGAATTAATGTGTTGTTTTGTAGTGTTAATGTCTTATATTATATGTTCGGTTTTGCTAAAATTTGGTATTATGTAAGATAAAATGTAAATTAGTTATGTTAACCGTGTTAGATAAAATAGAATCGAGCTCTTAGATTGGGCTCAGTCTGTAGCTACTTCATATTTTCTAATGCTGTTTAAAGGTTTTTTTAAATTTTTAATTCGTGCAGCAGATAATTGCATTTTTTTCTTCATCAGGAAAGCATCCGGTTTCGTTATTAGCAGAAATATGTGTAAAGAAGGGCATCGGAGCACCAGGATATGAATGTGTATTTGAGCACGGGAAATCACATAGCAAAAATTTTTTAATGAAGGTTACTATAGCTAATGTTGATTACCAATCGTCTGTAGCTTCACCTACAAAGAAGCATGCAAAGGCAAATGCTGCAATGACTGCTTTGAGAATTATGGGTGAGGTTAAAGATTGAAAAAAAGTACATTGTCCAGAGAAGATATAGTAATAAAGCCATGAACCTCGGACAAATTCCAAAAGTTTTTTTGGCTGATTTGAGATTGTCAAGCATATATAAGCAACATATCCAAAATCGGCCCAAACCGAACATAAGGAAAATTGGTTTTTGGTCACGTATGTAGGCACACACACCTAAATTTCAACATTTCGGAAAACATGTCAAATGAGCAATCGTTTTTGACTCTTGAAAGGTGATTTGAATTATAAAGTCATTTATAATTCAAATAGGTTGTAAATTTTTATAAAATATTTTTCACACTCTTTACATAAAAGTTTTTTAGTTTTTCATTCTCTTTCCGTCCATATATAATATGTTAAGCTTTTGATAAAAAAATATTTTGCTAACCAGGATTACTGTGTGGACCCGGCCTGGCCCCCAAAACCCACTTTCCGCATGATGGATTCTGGCCGATTTTTAATATGTTATTCAAACATATTTTCTGAGCAAAAATTCATTAAAAAACCTTTATTTGCAATTTTTCCGAGGTCTAATGTTGTTTACACTGCACAAACACTATCTGGGTGATACCGTTGTAAATAATTTTGTAAATATCTATAAATATAAAACAAAACTTCGAATTTTCATTTTTAAATTTCGTATTTATACTTGATTTATATTGCAATCACCTGTTATATGTTAATAGTCTAGTCAAAATAGCCTCAATATGGGCCATACCCGGGCAACATTTGGATAAAGATAAATTTTATCTCCTTCAACATGCTGAAAATTCACCAAAATCGATTTTGGGGGAAAAAAAGTTATCAAACTTTTTTCTGCTTAAATAACCGTTTGTGTAAAAAAAAGGTGGGTCAACTGTCGAAATAATCGCCAATCATTTATTCCTTATTTTCATTAAAATTTTATAAAACTGAAACTAATGGAGAGAATGTTTCGATTACTCATATTTATATTTTGTGCTGACGTCACAGTTTTGTTAATACAATATTCTTGTTAAAAGATAGATTAAAACAAAACTTATCAGAACTACGTAAAACCGAAATATCATGAAAAATAAAAACAGACAGATGCAATGTTTGACTTAAAATTTTCTGAACACATTCGAAATATTTGTATTGTAGCCAATGAAAATGACGATTTGGCAGTAAATTTGAAAAAAAAAATTATAACTTTTTTTTAAATGCTTACCAAATTATTGTTAGTAAAAACTAAACTATTTTTTTCCCAGAAGTAATTTCGGTGGATTTTCAGTGTGAAAGATAAAGCTGCGCTTCCAACGGTACCAAATGCTATAATGAAACTAGGTATTTATGAAAATTGGTGTATTTAATACACTTGTTTGTATTATGTTTTATGCATCTGTAAATTAAACATAATAAACACACTATTGTGAGCGCTAATAATGAACCCAAATTTGTCAACGGTAGACTTTATAAGTTTATTTCCACAAAATAAAATATATAGACATAAAAAAAGAAAAAAAAATCAAAATGCAAAATAAGGAAGTAGTGGAGAAAAATAAAGAGACCTGGTGAGTTTCTTTTTACGCTTTTTATGTTCTCTTGAGTGTTATCACACTGGGTCAATTTTGTAAATGTTGCTTACTTATTCTGGGCAGATTTTACTGAAGTATTTACACCACACATTTACTTTAAATATTTTAATGATAAGTAAATATGAATTAAGACCGTCAACACAATTTTCTAAGAAGTCCATATATTTCAATTTACTGGAAAACACCTAGATGGTCAATAATATTCCTTTTTTACGTATATTCACATTATATTACTTAATAATTCCATTGTCAAAATCCCTTGATTAGGCAATCATTTCAAAAAAGTTGGCGAAAACATCTGTATGTTATTTTGACATGATTGATATTTGCATCAGATCTTCCAAATATTTTTAAGTGTGTTCTTTTATAACTGAGTATCTGAGTAAATAATTAGTTTTAATTTAATTAATTTTATGGTTCTAAGCTCGAGCTTTTTTATACAAAGGTTTAATCTATACATCCTGGTAACTGTGATAACGTCATATCGATCAAAACCATGTTTTTAAATATGTAGATATGAAGAGCGAGACTAAAAGGGATCATATACTCTTGTATCATCAAACACCTCGTCTTTATTAAATCGTGTTCTCTCAAATGCTGACAAGATCACACAGCATGGATCACTTGAAGTTTCTGATTAGCCAATTTCCTTTAGCCGCAAAATCACTAGGTTTAAACTTAGGTACAAAAAAGTTTAACTCACTTTTTTTTAAAACATGTTTTTTGAGTGTTATCCACTTGTAAATGATAGAATATA
>JAUZNK010013844.1:0-22756 GCA_035046665.1 Euphysa ruthae | reverse complement strand
CTTTTTTATTGGATAAAACTTTTTTATTGGATAAAACTTTTTTATTGGATAAAACTTTTTTATTGGATAAAACTTTTAGTAACAAAGCTCTGAAAACCAAACCTTTTACTTTTGTTTCATGGAGAGAAAATGTAAAAAAATTAGTTTTTTTTTAGTAAAAAACATTTTTTTACTTTTTTGTCAGTTCACGGTGCTATATAACGTTTTAAAAGTTTATCAGCTTTCACACATATAATTTCATAGTTTTGAATAATATATACTTACAATAGATTTCTCTTAATGTCTACAAATCTTTGTTATGTATGTAAAAAACCTATAAACTACAGACATAATATCTACAATGTAACAACTGCAACAATTGGGTTCATAAAAAATGAAACAAGCTTAATAATGTTGATTAAAGTCAAATTCTTTTTGGTTTTGTATCATATGTATAGATGAACTGCATCCATTCAGTAAAATTACTGACCAAGAACTTAAATTATTAAATAATAACGATAAACTTATTCATCTAAATGAGCTTTCACCTGATCTAAACATTCGACCATCTATAGAAAATATTGCATTGTTTAATGCATTTAATGATTTCTTTACCTCTCAAGCCGGTTCTTCCGAAAATGATGAATTTTCTTCTAGCCCCATAAACTGCAAATACCTTAATATTGAAGATTCTTGTTATTCAAATTTTGAGAACATCAATTCATTTTCTGTTCTTCATATGAATATTTCTTCTTTTAACTCTTAGATGAGCTTTCTACAATGTTTACTTTACTAAATTTTAATTTTAGTGTAATCGGTATAACAGAAACAAGATTAAGAAAAGATATTGGTGAAACAATACCATTATCACTTGAAGGTTTTAGCATTGTGCCAACCGAGGCATAATGCGGTGGATCTCTTTTGTATATCTCTAACAATATTAACCCATAAAAAACCTATAAACCTATAGATGGTCTTCGTTTATACAAATCTCTCCATCTTGAATCTGTTTTTGCTGAAATATTATTCCCTAAAAATTCTAACTTAGTAGTTGGGTGTATATATAAACATCCTCGTATATCAATAAGTGACTTCAGTTTATTTATAATATAAATTTATTTTCTCCAATTTTACATAAAATATGTAAAGAAAAGAAAAATGTAGTCCTCTTAAGAGATTTTAACATTCTTTAACGTTGTTTCATCACATAATCTTCTTCCTTATATAACTTTTCCTACGCGAGTGAATGATAGATCTCATACATTAGTGGAGTTGGCACAGTGGTAGGACGTTTGACTCCGGAGCGAAAGGTTACGAGTTCGACTCCCACCTGGCGGAAATTTATTTCCATGTTATCATCTCTGTGTTTCTGAGCAAAACTCATTGGGTAATGCAACTCTATCTCAAATTTGTCGGATTGTTTGGTTGAGCGAATTTCGTAGACGCAAATGGGCGTTCTAAGTACTCCAAGACCCGCCACGTGGGGCCATCTGGAAATAATGTCTCGGCAACTTGTTGGTTCAACACGTTAATTATAACAACTATCACTATCACTATGACACTTATCGACAATATTTTTTCTAATTCTACAGGTAAAATTATTATATCAGGAAATTTGACAGCTGCTATTTCGTATCATCTCCCTCAATTTTATATTTGCCCTGAATTTAATAGAAAATTATTCCTTGCAAACATAATTTACTGAGAAGAAATAGCATAAACATTTATGAGTGCTATAACAAGTTTTTTGTAAAAATAAATTTAATATTAGATAAAATGCTTCTCTCAAACTACTAAGTAACAAAAATTTCAAACGTAGTTTTAAACCATGGATAAATAACTGAATTGAAGAAATGAGTTAAATAACCGATATGTAAGAGCTAAAAATGTAGAAAGTAAGTTGTTGCTATTCGGAAAATAGAAAGAAAGAAACATGCTTGACAAACTGATTAAAAAGAGTAAACAGAACTATTTGAATAAATATTTCTCTGATAACGTTATAAACCTTCGCGAAATATAGAAAGGAATTAATAACGTTATTCAATCAAAAAACAAAACTGGATCATACCGAGTTGCATTATGGAAAAAAAATATATCCATAACAGATCCTCCTCAAATTGCTAATATATTTAATTCTTACTTTTCGTCTATTGCAAAATCTCTACAATCTAAAATTGATTCTTCTCATATTAATTTCTCAAAATACCTCAAGAATCCAAATGGAAAATAGTATGTTTCTTTCCCCAATGATAGCACTGAGGTCTTTAATCTCATCTTGAATTTAAAAAATTGCAAAGTCTCTGGCCCAAATAGCATACCAACAGTCATTCTTAAACATCTCAACAGCGAAGTCTCTATTATTTTATGCCGTCTATTTAACTTATCAATTTTTACTGGAGTTTTCCAAAATATGCTTAAAATATCCTCAGTTACTCTCTTATTTAAAAAGGGCTCTATGCTGATATGTGAAAATTACAGGCCTTTTTCACCGCTTTCAAATATCAGTAAGTTACTTGAAAAATTTATGTATCAAAGATTATATATATAGATTTTTGAATGTTTTTAATTGTCTTTCTGAGCTTCAATTTGGGTTTCGATCTATACATTCCACTTCTCATGCATTAATAAGCATTACTGAGGAGATACTCGAAGCATTAGATACAGGCAATTTTGCATGTGGAATATTTATCGATCTTTAAAAAACGTTTGACAATGTTGATCATGATATTTTTATGTGTAAACTTCAATATTATGGTGCTTGTGGTGTTAAAAAAAAATGGTTTTCTTCAAATTTAAAAAACCGTAAACAGTTCGTAACAATGAATGGTTTTAAATCTCCTGTCTAAACTGTTAAATTCGGAGTCTCCCAAGGGTCTGTAATTGGTCCTTTATTATTTTTAATTTATATTAATGACTTTAATCAATCAGTTAAACATTATGTAGTACATCACTTTGCTGACGACACGAACCTTTTATATGTATCAAGTCAATAAATGTCATACATAAAAAGAATAATTCAGATCTCAGAGGTATTACTAACTGGTTAAATGCTAACAGAATTTCCCTAAATATAAGGAAAACTGAGTTAATTGTATTTCGTAGCAGAAAAAAATCTGTTGAGTTTGAAATAAAAATAAAATTAAACGGAAAACGTCTTTACCCTTCAACGTATGTCAATTACCTTGGAGTTTTGATTGATGAGAGTTTGACATGAAAATATCATATTAACGAATTAATTAAAAAACTTTAATAGATCAAATAGCATGCTTTCAAAAATACGTCGTTACGTTAATAATAATGCCATTAGAATTTCCAATCATATGTTGGTATACGATTCTTTTGAAAATAACGTTCCGGTACCAATATCTAATTACTTTTCTGGGAGTCTCTATACTCATAATTACGTTACCCGTGGTGTTAATAATAGAAAGCTAGCCATCTCTACCATCATTTAAAACAGTAAAATATGGTAAAAACTCTATAAAATTTCGGTGTACTGCCGAATGGAACAAATCACTGATGGAAATCTACAGTTTATTCTTTATAAAATATGGCAATTGTAGTCAATATGAATCAATTTTTGATTTAAATCGAAACCAATTTAAAAGACTAGTTTTTAAAGTTGTATGTATTCAATAATCTATTAATCAAAGTTTGTTGCATTGTTTCATCAAAATCATTATTGCTTTTTTCAATGTCTTGGAAAAAAAGTTAAAAACGGAGTCACTCCTTTGGTCAGCTCTTGCTCTATGAATGACTCACTCCTATTAACCAATTTTTTATCAAATGAATGTCTTAGTATTTGTATCAACAAATCATTATTCTAATATTTAAACGAAATTATAAATGTATATTTGTTGGTTAAATAGGAAAATATAATAATAATATAATAAATACTACATGCAAAATATTTGATAAGGAAAATGTTTAAAATTGAATGTATTATCGTTTTAACACAGTAAAACCTTATAGAATACATAATGGAAATAAATGAGAAAACTTTAATCCAATATTTAGTTTCAACGCTGCTTTCAATCTTACGCAAAAGAATTTCTACTCTAGCTACAATTTTTATAGTTCAATTTTTTAAAGATCTGAAATTTGAGACGTAATTCTAGTCTAAATTCGTTCCCATTTTTTCATATTTTGTCTTGCCTCCCCATTTCTTTATTAATAATATTTGAACAGTAATGAATATTTCAATCGAGACAATAGATTTTTAGTTACCAAATCAAAACCAAGAAAATCATAGTTATTATAGCTACTAGCTAGCCACTTCAGTTAAAATATCATAGCCAAATCAAATATCTAACACTATTTTATTAATCTCTATCTTTACCTAATAGCCACTCATCTCAGCTAAAAATGTTTTCAAATCATATTTCTTTATCTCGTCGATCAACAAGACAAGTTATTTTTTGATAATGAAGTTGTTGAGAAATTCATTCATGTACAAATAGAAAATATTGCTCTGGGTAATGGAAACTATCGAGCTGTCTTTCAACAAATACACAGAACTGAAGTTTTTCAAATGTTAGAATCATGTAAAGTCTATGACTAATATAGCCTATTAAAAGTAAATGTTGTCGCCTTTGGTTTGAGAACAAACTGTTAAAACTTTAAATTTATGAACAAACTTTGCGAAATGAGTTTGACAACAAGTTTTGGAGAGGATTTCTTTTTTGATCTAAGAAAGAGATAAAACTTATTACACTGAAATATTCACACTAGTAAATGCAGTGTTTTTGAACATTGAAAATTTTATCAGAAATTTCAACTCGTGCTCATTTTTGGAGCTATTCACCATCGCTATTTCCCTGCCCTATGCTCATACCAAATATAAATCATTTACAATTTTTGGTTCCTCTTTCTGATGTTAATTTTACTGGCTCAAGTCAGAGTATTTGCAGGTTATCAGATCATCAGAGTCAAACAGTTTCAAAAAAGGTCAGGTTTAAATTTAGTTTTCCCAATTCATCTAAATTAATCACCACAAAACTGTTAAAGATACCGAGACGAAATAGCAACAAAAGAATCGTAGACAAAAGTTATTGCATAATTTAATAAAACAAAAGAGTCAGTAGTAGCTGACGCAGCAGAGAAAGAGCTTAAAAGATCCTGTTTTTAGTTTGGCGCAACATATGTACAAGACAGTGAAGACAAGGCAAATGAAAGAAATACTGCAATGCAGTGACGTATGATTGAGGTACGAATTTGTTAAATGTAGAGGGGAACTTCAGAATCATGCTGTTGTATGTAGCTCAAAACATACTTTTAAAGTTAAAAAGCTCTAAATAGTCCAGCAGACCAATTGCACAAATAGCTCCAAAAAAAATAACCACCACCAAAAAAGCATCTGGAAAAGGATGTCATCCGTTCGATGGAAAAATTGAAGAAGGCAGCCACTCACGTTTTGAAGGACCCAGATGCCATTCTAAACTTTTATCTCATATAAAAGTTAAATTACTTACTTTGCTGGCAAATTGTGAGGCACAAACATTAATTGATAAAAATATGCTACTTTTATTACAATGAATCATTCGATATGGTTGAAAAGGAAATAGCTCAACAAAAACTTGATTCAAGTATAAAATTATTTGCTAGACAACATAGATGTAAACACTGCAAGTAAATCAGTTGCTCAGAAATTTCTCATGGAACTGATTGGCATGGTTAATGCATCATGTGCTCGTACAGACTACAAAAATATTGAAGGAACATTAAACCATTCACAACACGGTATTGGTCTTAGTGAGTTTCGTATGGGTTATACTTCTGAAAAGGAAGGCCTGTTTACGAGAAAACTCTGTTAGACAAGTTCTTAAGCTATCAGCGACGAGAAAATGAGCCTAATATTTCACTTTGAGATAGGGATAAAAATGTATTTGTTGTGCTAGTAATAAATATGGTGTCAAATATGTTCCATTGTTTACTGGTGTACAAATCATTCCCGTATGGCCGGTAATTAAAGATTATTGTAAGCACCAGCTTATATTCTCCAGATACAGAAGATTTGGAAGACCTAAATGGTTCGTATGAGACATGTGTTGATGCATTTTTCAGATTTTCTTGGTTAATATAACTGTCCACAAGCACTAATAAAAATGTTGGATGAAAATAAGAACAATAATCAACCATCAAATACACATAGCTGTCAATCAGCTCCACAGTCCGGTTAATCAAGCCAGTATGACAGTCAATACTCTGAAACTTTGTCAGAAATGCCTCAGTTAAATTTGGGTGCAGCAATGCTGCGAAACATAGCATCATTTAACAAAATTACCAGCATTGCCTGATGATGGCCCTGACTTTAATTGGTATGAATTTGGAATGCGATCTTTGGGTTTTGATATGCTAAATAATACTTTACAATGTATCCAAAATATTTCCAAACCGTGCAAAAATGTTTCCAGATACACAACCCTAATTTTAATTTACTTGAAATCAATTTGTTGTTTGTTAACAAGCTGTAACGAGTCATAACAGCGAATAAATTAGGCCGAATGCTCTACATCAAGAATAATTCCACGTTACAACACAAGTTGATTCGTCTGTTTATTCAAAGTAGTGCAGGTTTTGGTAATACTTTTGTTATTACAGCTCTCATTTATATTATTCACAGACTGTTTGGTAAAACTAATTCAGTTGCCTAAACTGGTGCTGCATCTGCTCCTTTACCTAATTGTTATCCTGTGAAAAGAAATAAAATTAATCACTTTTCTGACTTCCCAATGTCCGATAAACTTCAACGAATGTTAACTAGAGATTACAGATAACATTAACAAGTTAAGTTTAATGCGCCTTAACTTGGATGAGCGTGGTATATTTTCAGGTAGAATGGTGGCTTGGTGTTGACAACTTTTTGGTAAAGCAAATGGTGCACAATAATTTTTTTTTGAAAATATACAAGTATTTAGCATTTTTGGTGATCATGGACAACTACGAACTGCTGGTGCCAAAGACTTGCAAGTTAACCCATCAAATACAGAGTTAACAGAGAAAGTTTCTGGCTTCACTGTTTATAAATCTTTTTACCAATGTGTACTTTTAAAACAGAGAGTATGGCAAGGATCTGATCTACTAGAAATACAAGATCGGTTGTTACACATTAGAAGTGATTCAATTCCACAACGTTCCACAAAGATTGGCTACAAGTTAACAAAAAATATGAAAAACTACCCCAAAGTGAGCAGCTAAACTTCAAGCTCACCAAAGTATTAACGCTGATGGAAACTTGAAATGAAGCAAATAAAGAAAATAGTTTTAAACTGCCGAGATTAGGTGGTCCAGTTCTCATAGTTTTATACAAATGTTCTGGTCTCATCACAAAAAGATTGGCAAACAGTGTGGACAGTTAATGTACCGAACCTTTTTTGCTGTTTTGCAACTGTGGTGCTCTATATAAACGACCACCTATATATATGGATACGTAGCGCAGCGGTTTAAGGAGCCCAAATAAAGAGACCATCGTGAAAAGATAGGTGGTTCGAGCCCACTTGATGACTACGTTTACAGTGAAACCACTATCTAATTTCTGGCAACATATTATAGCAGAATTTAGATGGTGTGTGTCCTGTGCCCCGAATTTGTAACCTATATAGCTACAAAAACATTTGGAGGCTAGAAAGAAGGAAGAATAAAGGCTACAGAACCTCTCCAAACAGACTATAGATCAATGGAAAAAATATGCAGATAGAACATACATAAGGTTGTGACAAGAAATCGACAAAATCTGCAATGACCAAATTAGAGATATTTTATGTGAAAGTATCGCACCATGTAAATGTATCTTGTGTAATCACATGAGAGCAAAATGAAATTCATACAGTGTTAAGCAATACCTAATGTATGATTACCATAAGGTAAGAAATTTATGCGATATGAAATTTTGCGGAAAATATTTTGGCACCAAATCGTGAAATTAAATTCCGCGAAACTTGTTGAAATTGGCTCAGTCGCAAAACTTAATTTCGCGAAATTCAATTATTTTCTCGATTTTTTTTGTGTGTTAATATTTCGGTGGAGAAGCTGTAAAGACTAAAAAAGATTTACATGAAGATTAAATTTTTGTTGAGAAATAGAGTTTTATGTAAATTATTTCGTTATTTTCCTCCTCCTAACACCTTTAACACCTGTTCACCGCGAAATGAATGCCACATACTTTACAATAAATAATCCAGTGGCGAAAATAATTACCGAGAAATTAGCTGTTTTGAACATGTCAACTGTGAAAGTTTCTTCCGCAAAAATTTCTTACTTTGAAATATTCTTATCTTTAGGTAAATCCTTGTATGCTCTAACTCCATCAACTTCTAGACTTTTTATCCCAAATTATCAAATACTCTACAGAATATTTCTTACACTACAATAAATATATTTTACTAATGGTTATAATAATCATTGGTTAAATCGATGTTTACCCAATTCAAGGTAGCAACCTTGTGACAGCTCTCGTTTTTTTCCTTAAGGGTTGCCGAGATTTCAAATGGCACGTTCCACCTGGAGCTGGTGAGCTTGATAAAATGCTTTTGCAGCAAGGGTTAGCCACTTCAAATATTCACGAAAGCATTCAACCATTGTTAAGGGTTCGAACGGATAGATCTAAAGGATCAATACTGCGAACTCCTAGAATGCTACCGACGCCACCAGTGAAAAGTAAGTCCAGTATTGAACTCCTATCAACCGATTAAGTAGTTGATGCGTTGGCTCAAAATTTTGATGACCATGACCATGACAGATAATGTCGACAAAACACAGCAAACAGTAAGGTCCTTTGAGGCACTAAACCAAACTAAAGACCACGCTGAGAAAGGAAGTCATGACGAGTAATTGGAATTTTTAAACCAAATAGGCTAATTAGAGCCCCAAACAAGTAGTTGAAAGAAGCAGAGAGCTATATCGCTTCTCTTAAAAACTAGGTTATTATGGGTTATCTAATTATGGCACCTACTTTCATTACTCTTGGTAATAAAGATCGTTCTGTCTTACCATGAAAGCGCGGCACATGAAATTATTCAGTTAAGCGGGCTGAGACTTTCTCGTATCCAGGAGATTGGAGGTGTTTTTAGTCAGCTACCATACCATACACCTTGTATAATGTTACATATAAGAAAAACTTACTGGTTCTTCCCGCAAAAAAGTACGCCTAACCACTGGGATTACGACTCTGCGTCCACGCCAGTAGACTCAATTATTGAAATTTTGAAAAACACAGGCCTCAGGTCTATGAAAGGGAGAGAATGAGAATGTTATATTTAACGTGGGAAACCAACAAATTGCCGAGACAATATTTCCAAATGGGCCCACGTGGCGAGTCTTGGAGTACTTAGAACGCCCATTTGCGTCTACGAAATTCGCTCAACCAAACAAGTCGACCAATTTGAGCTAGCGTTGCAGTACGCAATGAGTTTTGCTCCGAAACTCAGAGATAACATAGAAATAAATTTCCGCCAGAGGTGGGAGTTGAACTCGTAACCTTTCGCTCCGTATATGTTGGCATTATCAAGAATAAAAACCTAGGCTGTTCAAAACACTCTCATTTCAATCATATCGAAGCAAATGTTAGTGACGCACATGGCGGTAGCATAGAATGGGCATTCGCAGAACGAAACGAGAGTCCCAGTAAAGCTTACTACAGATACGAAAAACCACCACTCACTTTATCGCTGTTACCAAGGAGGTGGAGAGTTACCTCATTAAGTTCAAGGAGGCACAGACTTTTTTGGACATCTTTGGGATGGAATCAAGGGTATGGCAGCCCTTTAAAGAAAACCGTTGCCAAGACTGCTTTGCAACGGGAGAATCAAAGCTGATGCTAAATTAACGCTGACCAAATTGCTTGCTCATGGTCTGTTTAGAAAAATTACTCTTACCGTTAGATCTGGTGGAGCCATGTCCAAACTTGACAAGCAGCGATGTACCTACCAAGCGATACTACTCACACTAATATCGAATAAAGGAGGGCGCTGGCCAACCCGAAGGATGTTATTCAGGCACCCTGGCACATTTTGAGAATATATGTGAAGCCAAATCAGGCTTTTTTGCTCAACAGACTCTCGTTGCATCAGAGACAGTTGTTAATGCTTCACAGACAGTAATTGCCATGTTTCGCCAGTTCCTGCTATCGATACATTAAATGTTAATGAAAGATAAGTCTATACAGTTTCCTTAACACGAGCGAAGCCAAGAGTTACTTTGATAGACACCGACAGCCTATTTTTTAGCATCCCTTACTTACGCAGCGACAATAAAGGCTCAGTTAGGAAGGACAGAAAACCAGTTCCATGTTGGCGATTTTACATAGGATGAAGCATTTTTTGACGCTGGTCAGTCGAGGTTCTCACAAACTTTGCAAAACAAACGGTTTGCTTTTGTGTGCTGCTGGATTACTAAGCTTACTTTTAAACACGTCTTTGGTTTTGTTTTGCAAAAAGTATATATATCAAATTTTTATTCGTATTTCTATCAAAACTTCTGATCAAACTCCTTCGTTTCTACTAAGCAACTCAATCATAACTAAAGAAATAACTGATTACATAAAAGGAGTATTTTACTCACTAACTGCTCAACTTCTTAACAAAATCCCAAAGCTCGACACACCACAATCACAAAGCGAAGATATCATTACTCAATCATTTACATCCATATTCTCTGATAACAATCCAATGAGTCTACAGTTTGCTTTATTTAAAGAAATTAGAATTGGAAAATGTGTTTTTAAGAGATGAGGTTAAAAATTTTACCGAAATATTAAAATTTTAACGAAGGACATTTTAACTTTAAATATAACTCAGTTCTTAATGCATTCAATTCTAACAATAAAATTTCTGATAAAATAAATACATAATATTATATAATATAATATAATATTTATAAAAAATACAAAAATATTGTCTGTAAACATCCTAAACACACAATTAAACTAAATAACGACTCTAACAAAAGAAATTCTGTTGACATTCGTTTGAAAAACCGATGCAATCCATTAAAACCGGTTATTCAAGATATTGTATCCAACTCAGCAGATAATAATCACATCATTAATAATACTGATTAAACAAAAACACGTCCGTGGAATATCACTTACGCGAATGCTGTGCAAAAACCCCGAAAAGAAAAAAATAGTTGTGTTTTCAGATAACATGATTAAGAAAATATCCCTTAAAAGATACAGTACTGATACACCAAACCACCATATTTATTTCAACATTTTTCCAGGAGCAAACATCACCAAACTAAAATATTATGTTGAACCTAATCTACTAAACGAAAACGTTGAAGCTGCTATTATCCTTTGCAGAACTAATGATATCTCGCAATGTCGAAATACACCCGTTTTAACTGATCAAGGTATTATAGATGATATAGCTGAGATTGGAGCAAAATGTTTAAGTTTCGGAGTGAAAAAATTTATCTTTTCCGGTAATTCCGAGGAAAGATTGCGATGTTGATGCGCGTAGAATCTCAACAAATATATTATTACGACAAACATGTATTGGCAACAACTTCTTATACATTAACAATGATAAAATCACGCCTAATTTCCTTTGGGAAGATGGTCTACATCTCGAAAAGAATAGTATCATAATTTTTGTACATAATCTTATCTAATTTATTAATGATTTATCTCGATGACTGGTACGAAGAGAAACAACCTCTGAGCCTGATGTACGTAATTTACCTTCTTTTTTACCGTCAGATTTTCCTTTTATTTTAACAATACTTTACCAAATAGTGATTTCTCTTCATTGATAAACGCTAAAAAAAAGTCTCCAGATAATCTTCTTTTAGCGTATATAAATATTAATTCTTTGCGTAACAAATTCCAACTTCTACCTGATCTTGTTTCAAATCATGTTGATGTACTTACTATTGCAAAAGCTAAGTTAGAAGACACTTTTTTTGATAATCAGCTCTTAATTACAGGTTTTATAAGACCTTATAGAATGGATTTGAGTCGAAATAGTGGTAGCTTGGTAAAATTGGAATTACAGACAAGAAATCTTCTTGATTACACCCTATTACTTCCTGTATATAACCCTCTGGCTAGTCCACACGTAATTTTTTTTATAAGCAACCGGTTTATAAGCAACCTTAGGCAAAACATTAAATTTTTTAAGCAACTTTCCTAGGATCCAGTTTTTGTGTAAGTAACAAATAAATTTTTTAATCGTCGAATTTTTATTGCTTTGAATAAATAGAATTCAGTTTTTAAAAATTCAATGTAAACCGAGCCTACTGTAGATAAATCGTAGATCGTATTAGATATTATCGATCGAACCCATAAATCGAATTTTTTAAATTCGAATGTTTTGAAACTAATGAGTATTTTCATTTCGTTTGTGAGAATCAACAATACTGTACAATGTCGGCTACACGAGGAAAAGCTATAAAAGCAAAGAAACTAAAGCAAGCAAGATTGACTCAGTTTGGCTTCACTGTCAAGGTAATTATCATTCACTGTTTTCCAGTCAATTTATTTTCGAGGCTCAACGTTCTTAAGATTTTGACGATTTCAGCCTCGAAAAAATCTCATTTTGTTCTTAAATGGCCCAATTTTTGTAATTTAATTTGCAATAAAGATCTTATTAGGCCAATCTTAGCCTCAACTTGTTCTTAATTTTCAGCAAATTTGAGCCTCGACGTACTTATAAAGTTTGTTCTTATAAAAAAGTATATACTCCTTCTGTTGTTATATATTTTTTATTTATAATAATACATGGATAATCATAACTTTAGCTATTTGGATCTTTTTAAGTTCGAAATCTGACATTCTCTTAGGTAGAACATCGTGATGAGTTGGTTGACGTAATTCCCAAAACGACCATTGAGAATAGCATTCATGTTTGTCAGTATTGTCAGAAGTCGTTCCAACAGAAGGGCTCTTTGTGGATGCATATGAATTGGTGTACTAGCAATCCAGCACTAAATCACAATGGTAAAACTGTTTGTAAAAATTCGATTCAAGTTAAGCCTGTTACAAAAAAAGATACAACCAATGAAGAAGTAAAAAAATTGTTGGCACAGCTTGTTAGTAATGTCATATTGGAAGTGAAAAAATGTATTCCTCCTAAAATAGACACCAGAAGAAAATTTTCTAATTTAGAGAAGATCTTAGCATTGGAAGATCTTGACAAAGGAATGATAGCAGTGGATGTTGCATTTAAGCATGGAGTTAACAAGTCTTTGATAGCTCGATGGAAAAAGAATGCTGATGTTATTTATAACGCAGAAGTTCGAGTGATTTGACAAATTTAAATCTGCAAGAAGCAAAGGAAAGCGATGTTCTTACTTATGGATAAACATCCAAGAACCGAAAATTTTTAAAATACTTTATCCCAACTTAAAAAAAATCATTATCAAAGTCTTTCGTAAGTCGATTTACCACAAAATACAACATCAAGTTTCTTAGAGTGCAGAGGAGAAGACAGGAATATAACATTGATCTAATTCCAACTTTAATGAAATGGCACAGCAACTTGAGAGAAGACCTTATCAAATCAGGCTCCAATAAATCTAGTTATGATCGAAAATAGTGCAGATTTGTACCATCTAAACGTCTGAATGTTGACCAAGTTCACTACTTTTCGCTATTAATGTAACCCGAACATACGAAGTTCCTGTACCTAAAGAACAAAGACGACATCATCGTGTGTGGGTAAATCAACATGGATCTGGCTTGGAAAAGCGACAATGCACTTTGCAATTAGCCTTTGGACCAGAAACAATAATTCGTCCAACTGTTATATTCCGAGGTTTGGGTAAATGCATCAGCAAATACGAGACGATGGCCTATGACAAGGACGTTCATGTAATGTTCCAAGCCAACGCGTGGGCTGATACCATGAAATTAAGGTTGGGTAAAGCAATCTTTATCAAAAGTTGTTGAAGATCTTGATGAATATGTACTTTTCTGTGATAATCTGGTAGCACAAACCCCCGAAGAGTTTAAAACTGCTGTGAGGAACACAGGAGGAATTGTATGGTTTGGAATACCAAATGGTACTAATGTTTGGCAAACTATTGATTGCGGATACGGTCAGCTATACAAATCACAAGTAGCACTCGCTCTAGAGCGCTGATTGGAAGGAGATGATGTTGAGCGTTGGATTGGAAATCAGAATAAATTTACTGCCAGTGATCGTCGCATTCTTTTAACACACTGGATTGGAGAGGCACTGAGCATAAAATCGCCAATTGAAGACGCCCAATTTGAAGTTATACCAAGACCAAACTCAGTAGATGAAGAGTCTGAGGAAACTTTAGAAATGCAATATGATCAACATGGAAACATTATAGATCTACTGACGGATACAATTAAGGGCGAATTATTTATCGTTATGGACGACGGAATGGATGATATTGATTTTGAAGTTTCTTTGTAAAACTTGAGATTTTATTTTATCCTTGATACTGTATGTTAAAATAAAGATTTATCGCTGCTCAGTGAATAACTTATATATTTTATTTCATAACGATATCAGTTGAAAAAGTAATGAGTTTTAAGGTGGAGATCCCCGTAAGTACCGAAAAAAAGTTATTATATTAGGCAACCGTTAAGCAACTTAGTAGACTGAAATTTTATTGAGTTTTTACCATATTTTACTATTTTAAATGATGGTAGAGCTAGTTTTCTATTATTAACACCACGGGTAACGTAATTATGAATATAGAGACTCCCAGAAAAGTAATTAAATCGTATACGAACATAAGATTGGAAGTTCTAACAAGGTTTGAGAACAAATTTATATTCAAACTATGAAACAAAAATGATGCATTAGAGCAGAAAGACTGAAGGTTTAATATTCTTAGAGCAGACATTTGAAGTGAAAGTAATTATTTAATAGATTGTTTCCAATCTGACCCCAAATCTGACAGCAATAGCTAATATGCGATTGAAAAATAAATCGAACGAATGGTATTATTATTAACGTAATGACCTATTTTTGAAAGCATGCTATATGATCTATCAAGTTTTTTAATTAGTTCGTTAATATGATATTTGCATGTCAAACTCTCATCAATCAAAACTGCAAGGTAATTGACGTGTTGAAGGGTAAAGACGCTTATAGAGTCTAATGATCGAAACATATAAACATGTCAACAAACTAAATCCCGAACTAACGTGGGATAGTTTTTCTCTAAAAGATGTACCATACGTTCTCAGAAATTCTTTTATGTTGAGATTCCCACCTGCAAGAAAATCTAGTTATGGAACAAACTCACTTATCTTTTCTTTGGAATAGTCTCCTGCTACGCTATAAAAGCCTTATTTTAAATCAGCTAGTAAAGCTTGGATCTGCACATCATGTACATGTCCAATAGTTCGTCAATTAGTTTTTTGAGTGTTTTTTTGTTTTATTGTTTGCTATTTTATAATTTAAATATAAAAAATTTTGCTGATCAGTGTTAGTGTTTACATAATATTTGATTATGTTCGTATACAGCTATGCAAGCGTTACCAAAGACCACAAACATCTATTCTCTGACTCCATCGTTTGGTATAACCTGGTCTGACACACCTCTAAATGAACACAGCCAGGGTCTTGGATTTTAGATTTACAATTACCAATTATATATCTATTATAAAATTCTACGTAGATTAATAATTGGCAAAAGTTTATCTCCGTAATAGCTACCTTTTCCATTATTTTATTAGGATCATTTACTATTCTTTAAAACGAAATATTTTATATTGCATTGAATAACCTTTCCTAAACCTACATAGGAAAATTGAAAGTTTATCTTGGAAAAAATTCAATTGGCTGAAATTAATTCTTTCATTAATTTACCAAATAGTCAAAAGATTTCTAATTGGTCCTTAGTTTTTTTTTATTAAAATCATTTAATTTTTTTTAAGCAGATATAAATCTTCAGCTTCAGTATGTTTGAAGAAACAGTTGTTCATTGAAGAATACATGCAATCTGCAAGTAAGTCGCACAGTTAGATTTAAAAAAGCTTCGTTTATTGTTTCGATATTTTACCATTTCCTTTTTTAAAAAAATATTAATTGCCTTTGTACAAACAGTAAGCCGATTTTAAACCAACAAAAGCCTTCATGCGTTAATAAAAATAACAAATAATATAAAGCAAATACGAAAATATAAATTAAAAATTCAACTGGGATAAATACAAGCTGTGCAAAAGAATTTTGCATTCTCCACCACGCGAATTTCAAAGATCTTCACACCCATACGACATCACTTACTAAAAAGAGAAATCCATTTGAAAAAAACTTATAATGAATAGGAACGCGTGTGTATGTGAATGTGTGGGTGTGTGTGTATGTGCGGGTGTGTCTGTATGTGTGATGGTGCTTTTCCTGAAATAATTCGATGACAAAAGCATTTGATAAATTTTCTTTACCTTGCATTAACAGTAATATTTTTGAAAATTTTTCTTCGTGCCTTTAATAATCTTTCAAATCCCATTTGAATTTTTACTGCAACTATATATTTGTATATGCTTTGTATTATTTGTTATTGGAGGCTATCGACCTATTGTACGATAATTTTTAATTGACAGAAATTCGCTTTTTATCATTAGAGGATTTGTCTCACCAGATTATTACGGAAATAAATTAAAGATCTTCTTCACATCAAACTGTTCGCATTTCATACCGATTTTTTTTCAGATGATTTGTTATCTTCTCATAAGCATATTGAGATAAAGCCGTTTATAGTAAAGATTCAGAAAGACCGTAAACCCACGTAGTTTTCAAATCTTTAGTGTTGGCGCCAGAGAAGTGCTTAAACGGGTTTGATGATTAGATATTTTGTTATTAAATTCTTTAATGCGGAGAGTCATATTATTCCAGAATGCTAAGTATTTTTTTTTTAATACCACGTTTGGTCAAGATATAATTTCAATATTATAAGCTTTTAATAAGTACAGAGAGTAGTGTTGAATTACTTTGATTAGTTTGTTTATTTTCAGAATCTGTTTTTACTCGGGAAGGTAATATCAAATGTAATTTCTGATTTGCTGTTGCAATATTACTCTAGAGCTCATGTTTTTTTATTTGAACATAAATATTAGCCTTTTTGATTTTTTCCATTAAGTCATTCATCTAACTTTTTGTTTTATGATGTTATATTTCCATCAGCAAATAGTATGGCAATAACTGTGCAACATGCAGATCTAAGAATTAAAATATTATGTAAAAAAAGAAATATATGTATTGTAACCATAGTAAATGCACTTGTTAGAAATAGACGTTTGTTTATGTTTGTACTGATGCTCTAAGCGGTGTAATAACCTCAAAGGTTATTATTCCCTTAAGGTAACAGCATCATTTTTTTTTATAAAACTGATCGCGTGTTAAGTATGCTTGCATTTTTAGTAAAAACTTTTGCAGGCGTTTCTATTTCAAATATGGCTTGTTTAAAAGTTATTCCTGTTTAATTCTTAAATTTACCTGAGTTTGTGTAGATTACTACTATGTATATAATTATGTATGTATATAACTACAAAACCATGTGTTTGTTAAGTTTATGCCGCTTTAAATTGTTATTCTTTTGAATGTGTAACTAAATGTCGATTTAAAGATTGTATTCCACTAAACGATTTTGAACAGGTTGGGAAATTTTAGCCATCACTTTTTATATCAATATGCTTTTATAAAAGGTATGGATGACTAAAAACTTTGAGCATATGTCGCAAGTGGATGTCTTACATCCCCCCTTCTGGTTATAAAGAAACACCTTATGCTTTTAAAAATCTCGCCCTCATTTATCGTTTTTGCACGTTTAAACTACTGGCCCATTACTTCTTGCTTCTTCTTCACACAGAACTGCTTCTGTGTTTCATTTCTTAAACAAAGTCATAATAATAATATAAATAAACTTTATTTTTAAACGGAGAAGAAGCAACGACCAACAATGTGTAGATGGTCCAGTGGTAGTGAACTTGCTTGCTTTCTCTTTGTCTGAACCCCACTTGGAGGTATCTTTATCATAAAAGTATTTTCTGTACGGTTGTAAGTGGAATACAGCGCTAGTTTAACAGGTTATTTGTCCGGTTAAGCAGATATTGGTGCAGGTTTGCCTGGATCTATACACTTTTGGGTCCTTCTCGAAGTATTGCTTTAGGAAGTTTGTTGGCCACCCACGTTAAACAAACAAACTTATAATTTTCTCTAGAAATGATGACATGACCAACTCATATCTTTAACATCCTTTTCCAAGTTTCTCCAAGAAAGAGTTGAACTCTGATTTTAACAATTGAAATTTTTCATGATTTCGTTTTTCCATTTTAATTTTGCTCTAACATAAAAAGAAAATAAATAACAAAAGTCAGCTGGTCTATTTTTGAAACGCCTTAAAATTTCAATGAAATTTCTCATCAGCTTGGAGCTTTCCATAAAAAGGAATGAAAATTTCGGCCAGATCCAAAACTTGTCTGTCATAATGTCTTTCCAGCAGACACTATAAAAAACTATAAAATCATATTATGGTCTGTGTACTAGCTTTGTATGAATTTATTTTTAATTTTAAACAATTTTTTTGAAAACTGTGATAAGTATTGTTTTAGATTCAATTCAAATTTTTTTGCTATCAAACACAAAAAATCTTCAAAGAAAAATTGAAAAATTGGAAACAACAGTTATGAGTCCAAAAAATCAGATATTTCAACCAAACAATATTCCAGTTAAAGACTAAGTTTGTAATCGCTATGTTTTTATGTTTCTATGTTTCCTTTTTAAAGAAACCTCTTCTCCGTTTTATTCATCCCAAGACAATGCCTGTTTTTAATAAAACGGATGCTCGTGGTTTAATGCTTCTCACTCGTTTAAGAGTTGGCTTTAGTCATTTAAAAGAGCATAGATATTGTCATCACTTTGCCGATACGCTTGTTCTTATTTGTAATTGCGGAATCTTAGAATCGGAAATCACCCAACTTCCTATTACGGGGTTCTTTGTTTACTTAAAACAGAATACTCCTCGTTGACAAAATTTTTGAATTAGTTGGAAGTATATCAAATCACTCTGATGCAAGTTTAGTGCATAGATTACTGCATGGTAATAAAAACTTTGAATCGGACATTAATCTCGCGATTCTTACAGAATCATCCTTTATCTAAAAGCGTCAGGTTGATTTGACTTACCGCTTTTTTTCTTGAATTATTTACCTTTAGCTTACCTATTATTTTTGCTTTAATGGTAGTTAGGTTTGTCTAATACCTAATATGTATTGTTTACCATTTGTTTTTTAATTTTTATTTTATTTATGTCCATTTCCTTTGTAAATTTGTGTTTTTTCATAAGAAAAAAATAAAAAAACATCCATTTTTAAAAAACTTTTATGAACTAATAGTTTCAAGTTACAAACTATTGGCAATGTTCTTGGGGCTTATTAAATTAGATCGATCGTGACAAAAAGTCCATGGATAGACAACTTTTCATGCAGTTGCAACGAAAATTGTCGCTTTCAGGGATCTCAGACGGAATCTCTTGTTTCATTTTTTTTTTTCACTTCAGCACCAAGCTCTGACTTTGGTGATTTACGTATATATTCGTCAGCACCTATTTTATATATTAATTTCTTATCCTTGCAAAGTCAATGTTACGCATAAAGCAGTTTGTTTCTTTTTGTATGTTGATCGTTTTTCTTTTGGTGAAGCAAGCTGTGTTGAAGTGTCTTTGGAATTACTTCAAATAACTTTTTCAAAATTCTAGATTTTCGAAATTTTGAAATTATTCTTCGTCAATTAGTTGATTGAGTTTAGTACCGTATCATGTATATATCTTCTTTTACACTGTTCTTTCCGCGTGCCCAATTAAATTTTAAGGCTTATGAATGTTAATTAAGTAAGAGATAGAACCTACCATTAGCTACATTGGTGAGCTTCTCGTTGAGAAACGTTTTGCGTATACGTAGCTTCCGAATTTCGCTTTTACGTTTTATTCAATTACATATTTCACATTGTTTTTCTTGAGAATCTTTATTTTCAAATAGTTTCTGTCTTTCTGGTCGTTTTGTTTCTTAATCTGGTGACTTCAAATCTTTACTTAAACAAGTAGAACCAGGAGGAGATGTAATTGATTTTGTGTAAAATCGTGCCTTTGTCTTTAGGTAGCTTGAGAAGCATTTATTAACGTGGTATTTGAAAATTTTAAACTCTGTGTCTGCAATGTTCTTTAAAACATTGTCCTACAACATTCTAGGTGCATTAAAATGGTATTTCTACCATTTTCAATACTTACCAACTTATTGCATTCTTTTGAATCATTAACTTTTTGGTTGAAAATGCAAAGTCGAAGATCTCGTTTATGCTCCCCAGCAATTAGTGGAAGGTCTGGAAAAACATCTTTGTTCATTTTTCTTTATATTTTTATTTATATTTCTTTATATCTAAATTATAAGAAATTTAATCAAACAAACGATAAATTTCAAATCAAATGTTTTGAAAAGTTTTATTATGAATTTATGTGAATACTTCATTTAATAATAATGATATGGAAATATTTATATGAGTAAGCATAGGTTATTTATATTTATAATGAGTATGGAATAAAAAATATCTCTTTGATTGTTTTAGATATATAAAAAAGCTTTATTCCGCATTTTTACGAAAGCGAGAGCGTAGCGAGCTTTGCAGCTAGAATTCATTTGGCAACAACGTGAAAAATTCTCTATAGTAAGGATATCAAATAGTTACGTAACACAAAGCTATACTCAAATAACTTGAGAACAAACGATTTTCTAATACAAGTTCTTATATGAATAGTAATCAGCATGAAACATGAATTGTGACCCAACCGCCATCTTTAACCCAATATGAAGGCAAAACAACCACAAACAAGAAAAGGACTGTTACACTTTTTTGATCCCTATGACATATACTAACAGTATTTGAAGTCAGACTTAATATTCTCAGCGTTAATATTTTTATTCAGGTAAACAAAAATTTTCTAGCAAAAAAGTATTTATTTTATTATGCAACCGAAAGTTATACATCTAGCACTTGTACATTTAGATAGAATTCATTTTATCATTGTCATTTTGTTTTTCTTTTTTTTAATGACAAATTGAGCCAAAGAAATTTGTGTAATCTGCAAATAGTTTGCATGTGTTACTTGTTAAAGCTTTACAAGTGTTATCTGGAAAAGCTTTTCATGTGTTATATGCAGGAAGTTGGAAAGTGTTAAATGCAGAAAGTTTGTATGTGTTATCTGCAGAAAGTTTGAACGATTTTTCTGCAAAATATTTGCATAGAAAAATTAGCATGATTTATCTGCAATTTATAGCATTTGCCTTAAACATTGGATGTCGTTGCATAGATCTTTTGAAGGAAATAATATTAAAATATCGATCCAACCATATATCTTAACACCTATTCACGCTTGGGAATATGCGAATTTTTTAAGGAATGAAAAGTAAACTTTAAAGAAAAATTCCTACCCCTGGAAAAGCGTTCGAGGCAAAATGCCACCAATGGATATAAGGGAATAGATTCCAGCTTTTGCCACACGAAAGATAATACCTTCCTGCTAAATATAAACCTTATTTTAAAATATTTTGATTCCGCTAACAATAAATCACATGCGTTGAAATAGGTAGAAATTACGCGATTGTATCAAGAAACTTGCAATTAAAGCGTTTTTTATTTAATACTGATATTGATATGAGCGGAAAATCAATTAACATTGAAGATTTGATTCAAATGCATTTGCAGCCATTACAAAATTATTACCTTAGTCATAGATGTTTCGTATCGCCTATTTTAAATGATCAGGATATATCATTATTAAGCTTTGATTGATGTGCATGCGGTACTTTATTAAAACATGGTTTCTGAATGAACTGTTATTCAGGTTATTTGAAATATTAATATATTGGCCCTTTTTTTCGCGATTTCAGCAACAATGTTCTACTTGAATATAATGTACCTTTTTCTTTAGTTGTTTTAATTTTTTTTTGCAAATTTTATATATTTTATACTTCTAATTAGCACTATGTACTGCTTTAAAACCAGCTGAGAAACATGGTATGTGTAAAGCTATTGTCAATATTAACCGAGCAGATTTATTTATTTATTTTTTTTTTTTTGTGTGAAAACTGATTATAGGATTAGACCGTTAAAAGAAATCGCAAAGTGCTTTAATCTTTATTCCAAAAACCCTTTAAATTTTTTTTAAATCATCCAGATAATTTAACAGGTTTCTTAAAATATAAATTTTATAAGAAATATTAATTCAAAATTTACTTTTCTTTCCTCTTTATTATCTCTTCCGAGAAAATAAACTGAATAAACACGAAAGTTTAAGAAACTTTATTTTTTAAAGGAAAAACCATGACTTTATCAAAATTTAGACGCTAAATTAGTTCCCTAAATTCACAGGTCAATTCCTCTCGAAGTGGGGTTTTTCTGTTTTATTGGTTTGTTTTTATTCTATTTGCAGATTTGATGCGATAAGATGGGCGTGCATTATTTGTTATGAGTTGTTTCAATGAAGTCTGATTTTGTGAATAGGTAGATTATTATCAACATACATCATAACAGATTATGTTAAATACAGTAAAGATTAGGATATCTGCATCTATTAAAAGTAACAAAAAAGAAACAAGAACAAACTAAATGCTGGAATTATAATTTTTAATAATTTTTTTTAGAAAATTTCTTTATATTTATGTCGCCTGAGGTTTTTTGGCTTTTGATTGCTGGGTGCATTTTCTTGGTTTTAGATATGATAATTCTGGCTATTTACCTTTTGATAAAGTTCATTAAGGACGAAAAAAAAACCGACAATCTAAAGATTAAAATAAATACAAACC